>JAZBGW010000619.1:0-19533 GCA_037464815.1 Mylabris variabilis | reverse complement strand
CAAAATAGAAAAATTGTATAAAAAACTCGTTTCAGAAGTCAATTCCTGCACTCGACCATTAAAAGACTCGTGCTAGCGCGCTCGTTTTTTAATTTAATATTTTAACATGAAATTTAATAATTGATTGATTCTTGTGTGATTGACAGGTTTAAGATTGGCCGGTTCACGTGTATTAAGTGAGGACGATCATGATGGCCGTTTAGGTACATCAGATGATGAAATGATGTCCGATTCAGAATCATCAATAGCATCAATAAATGATCGTAAAAAATCAATAGGAATGGCCATTGATGAAGAGATTGTTATATTAGCTGAAGCTGTATTTGATCATGTTGCTATAGAGATTGATGAATTGGCATTTCGTGCTGGTGATGTTATTGAAATATTACAAACAGCCCATAAAGATTGGTGGTGGGGTAAAACGGCAAATGGTAAAAAAGGTTGGTTTCCAGCACAATTCGTCCGATTAAGGGTGAGCCAAGAAGATACAGTTGAAGATTGTTTAGCTGCTATGGCTTCTGGTCAAACAATATCATCGTCAATCAGACGAAGAACAAGTATATCATTGTTATCTAACGATCAAGTCAGAACAAGTATTGTACGTGAATTAGTACATACTGAACGGGATTTTGTTAAAGTCTTACAAGATTTATGTGAAGGTTATGTTGCTGAATGCCGAAAACGTAAAGATATGTTCAACGATGAACAGATCTCGACGATTTTTATAAATATTGAAGACATTTTGAGATTCCAATCGGGTTTTCTTAAAGATTTAGAAGCACAAATCGATTGGGAACAACCATATAAAAGTTGTGTGGGTGGTTGTTTCTTAAAACATAAAGCCGGCTTTAAAATCTACTCAGAATATTGTAATAGCCATCCAATGGCAACGGCATCATTACAAGAACTCTATCAATATAATAATTATTGTAAATTCTTTGAAGCTTGCCGTTTAATGAGAGGTTTAATTGAAATACCATTACATGGTTATTTGTTAACACCAGTACAAAGAATTTGTAAATATCCATTACAATTAGCTGAATTATTAAAATATACAAAACCTGAACATTGTGATTATAATGATATTAAAGAGGCATTAGATGTAATGCGTGATGTTGCTGTTTTAATTAATGAACGTAAACGACGTATGGAAAGTTTAGAGAAATTAGCTGCATGGCAACAACGTGTTGAATGTTGGGAAGGTGAGGATTTAATTGAAATTAGTTCACAATTAATCCATCAAGGTGAAGTTGTACGTGTTACAACAGGCATGTGGACAAACAATATTACATTGTTTCTATTCGATCATCAAATTGTTTATTGTAAAAAAGTATTTAATTCAATCATATAAAAAGTTGAATTAACAATAATAATTTTTAATTAAAATAATTTTTAGGATATCCTCAAACGGAATACTTACATTTATAAAGGGCGAATATGTTTAGATACAAGTGAGGTCATCGATGTGCCCGATGGTAAAGGTAAATATCCATCTGTTTTTATCGAAATCTCTAAGGAAACAAATAATCGTACATTATACAACAAAGCTATAATAGCACACATTATAAAATCGCACAAAAAACGGACACTTAGAACTATTTGTTAAAACTGTCTCTTTTTATTTATTTTTTGTTGTTACTATATTTTTTTTACATTTGGCAGAAACTATTATCTAAATAGTACTAAAATCGTCTTCTTGGTCATTTTCCATTGTAAATACTACGTAAATATTTGTTAAAACTGTCGTTTTATTTATTTTCGTCGTCACCGTGGTTTTTTGACATTAGAGAGAAATAATGATTGAAATACTATTTTCTGATTGACTTACGAGAAGAAATAATTAACCTTTTTTCCCTCTCGTAAGCCAATCAGAAAATAGGCATTATATTTTCGAAAATATTAAACTACAAGTAATTTGATTTTCTATTATAAAACTTTAATGGATTGACATTTTTCTACATAATCGCCATCCACTTCAATACATTCAAGAAGATTGCGATCATAACTTTTCGCAATGATTTCTGACTGGTTAAGGCTCTCCTTTCGGACTCCATACCATGGACTGCTTTTTTGTTTCTGGCTCGCTGTTGTATACCCAGATTTCATCACGTAGTCTTGTTACGAAATTGTCATAACTTGCTGACTCGCCATCTTTGAATTTTTTTAGGAAAAATTTGGCAAAACGTACACGAGCTGTCTTTTGTTCTGTTGTCAAGAACCGCGGTACCCATCTGGCACATTTCTTGCTGTATCCAAGACTGTCGCTTAAAATTCTTGAAACTGCCATGGCCTTTATCCCAAGTGTCCTCGCTATCATTTCCTGGATCTCTCTTGTGTCTTCGTCTAAAAGTTTCTTTTATCGCTGCATTTTTTGTCATCAGTCGATGTTTTAGGACGGCCTTCACGGGGTAAAATGACCACTTTGAAACCATGATCATTAAATGCAGCTAGCTCTACACTCCTCAAATAATTGTTGCCTGCTAAGCCGACGACGAATAATATCGCATATCACACTTCGATTTTCCCAGGCGGCAAAATTTCACCTGAACTATTTTCACTTAACTTTTTCTTGTTTCCATGTTATCGCACTGTACTGAAATTCCACTCTATACAGAAATTTAAATGGGATTGGAAAAACATTTCAGGAATTTATAGAAGGATCCCTAGAGAACATTTTAATAAAATTAGAGCCTCGTAGCTCATTTTGAAGTTGGACAAAAATTATTCGCTTCTGACGATGTCGCGATTTTTATAAATGAACTAAACACGCAAAACGACCCAGAATGACTCGGGGATCGTCCTAACATTGATTTTTTTGTTTTCTCCATTTTTTTCAAGAGCGGAAGAAAATGTTTTGCATTTTTTCTAGAATACAATGGAGAAAAAGTAAAAAATCGATGTTGGGAGGGTTTTCGAGTCATTCTTAGTCTTTCCACGCATTTAGCTCGTTTTTCAAAATTGTGACCTCATCCAAAACGAGCGTTTTTTGACCAATTCTAAATGAGCTACAAGGTTCTAATTTGGCTAAAATGATCTCTGGTCACCCTCTTATAAATCCTTGAAGTATTTTTTCAATCGCTCGTCAAATAATAGGAGTTTTATATAGCAACAACGCTCCAGCAAATCCCAGGTTAATGTTGTTTTTAAATTTTAAAAAAATTGAATTTCAAATTTTTTTCAAAATGTAAAAACATTTAATTATTTCAAAAAATTTTTTCGAGTCATCTCTTAATTTTTTTAATTTCATTATATTTTATTATTAATTTAATAAATTATTATACAGGGTGTTTATTCTAAATGTGGTCAATTCTCATGAAACTCGTACCAGCCGGCGAGCAATTCAAAAAATATTGCAAGGATTTGTAGGGACGGCCCTGAGGACCATTTTAGCAAAACTAGAGCCTCGTAGCTTATTTAGAAGTTGGTCAAAAAACGATCGTTTTGGGCAATGTCGCAATTTTCAAAATTTGGCAAAGCACGCAAAATGACTAAAAATGCTTCGTAGACCCTCCCAACAGTCATTTTTTTCGTTTTTGTTCATTTCACTCTAGAAAAAATGCGAAAGATTTCCACCTGTTGCAGAATAAAATGAAGAAAAACGAAAAAAAACGAAACAAACAGTGTTGGGAGTGTCTACGAGTCATTCTTAGTCGTTTTGTGTGCTTTGTTCGTTTTTCTAAATTGTGGAATTGCCAGAAACGAGCGTTTTTTGACCAACTACGAGGTTCTAATTTTGCTAAAATGATCTCTAGTCCTATGAATCCTTGAAATATTTTCCAAATCGCTCGCTAACTAATAGGAGTTTCATAGGAATGGGCCACTTTAAAAAAAAACACTGTATAATTTAATAATTTGGATCTGATGATGGGTTATTACCTGAAACATATGTAATCCAATATCAAAAATATATTTTTATGGGATTTTGACTTTGAGAATTTGTTCTAATTTGCTTATTAATTATAATTCCATATTTGAGAATGGATTTTTGGTTTTCAAAAATACTTTATTATTATGTAATCGGTTGCGTGATTATATCTTCGATTTTTTCGTTATTTTTAGATAACCACCTTGGTGTTAGTGTTCGACACGCAATCAAACTCTACAGTTGTATCCGTGATAAATGGTTGTTGTTTTGTTGTCGTTCATCGCACGATAAAGACCGTTGGTTGCAAGCATTCCAAGAAGAACGCCGTCTAGTTGCCCAAGATCGTGATGATGGTCTTGAATTTCCAGCTGCTGCCAAACAACTAGCACGTATTACAGCCAAATGCCAGAAACGACCGCCTAGGAAACCGAAAAAGAATTATAATAAACACGAGACGAATACACGTTTTACAAATTCAACTTTACAATTAAATTCAAAAACAACAACAACAATAACACCGACCTCATCACATTCGAATTCTTTAGGTAGAAAAGTCGGCACTTGGTTCACATTTGGCGGCCATAAAAAGTCACGACACAGGGATGTTTCCTGAGATAAAACAACGTTACTGTAACGTTAATATGCCATCATTTGTACCAAAACAATATAGAGAAAACTGTGCCAAAATAACCGATGGCATATTGGTTACAGTAAACTAAATGCAATACTATTGTAAATAATTATGTATTAGTTATAATGGTAATTCACCCTTTAGTGATACAAGGCTACTGCCGAACGTGCTGTGCTCTATAAACGACGTGAACTCAATACACATGGCCTCGATGTAAATACACAAAAAGGCCTCTATTCTACTACTATTTATCCTATATCTTATTTAATTTATATTTCTTAATTTTTTTAATTTTATTATGATAAATAATTGACTGATTAAACAACTTTTCCAATGCTTTTGTACACGAAATCATTAGAAATACTCACGCACAATTTCTGTATTAGACAAGAAAAAACATAAAAATTATTGAATATTGCACAGGGTATTTAAAAGAGGACACGATTGGAACACTCGACGGACCAATTCTTTTCTCTCTCTTCTATCTCTTGTTTCTTATCATTTTTATCGTTTGACGTTTCAGACAAAAATGCTAGAATTATTACAGATTAAAGGAGACCTTAGACGATTTTCTATTAAGCTTCTTCAACCCAATTTGATAAAGATTTATTTTTGTAGTGACTGTAGTAAACTGATGTATTGTTATCATCACATATCACTGTGTAGTCCCTTCTTAATTCCCCCTGTTTCTCAATAAATAATAACCGCTGTGATTAAAATTGATATAGTGGCAGAAATATTCACCGTATATAGATAATTTTCTTTTAATTAGAATCGTAATGTAGGTATTCATTAAAAAACTGTATAGTGTTAACGTTTCAATTTGTTTCTTTTCGGCAATCTAGTTTTATATGCTTGTTTTTTTCTCTCTGGGGGGTTGAAAATTTAAATGAAAACAATATTATCTAAACATTGGGTTGATGTTAAGTGTATAGCACACACTTATGTGCATTTGTTAATGATGAAAATGATGAATTTTTGTTAGTTAGAACAGTTCATGTTATTGTTAAAAGAAAACTGGAACATGTTTTACATATTGTATGTTTGAATTTGGTGTAATTAATAAAATATTTTATAAAAAAAATATCCCAAGTATATCCGTCTGTGAATTTGTTCGTCTTGTGATCTTGTGATCATTTATTTGCTATGAAAATTACAGTAACTAGGTACTGTTTTACGTTGAGCGACGCCATCTAGTTCAAACAGATCTAACTGATACTTGTATTCCTGGTTGCATATACTACAATTTTCAATATAGGTTTCATTAAATAAGTGATAATTAATCAGATTATTTTACTGTAATTTTATATACATGTAGTATTTCCGCGATATTGTATTTTCATTACAGTCTCACGTATAAATTGTTATATTTATGAATTTATCTATCGTCACAATATTACATTGAATTGACTTTCTTCTAGGTACTCTCTCTATTGCACATGCGCAGTCACTTCAATATTTGCGTCAATGTTTCGATTTTTCTAAATTACCATTGCTTGTTGTAGTGGAATTAAATTTTAAAATTATAATTCTTTTTCATGAGATAATATTCAAAAATAATTGTCGACTTATATTTTATTCTATGTATTTATTTTGATTTGTAATTTTTTGAGCAGAGACATCTTTGGACAAAATTTGTAATTATGTTAGATAGTTGATAAGAAAACAGTTTCCTGTAATTTTATAAGTTGATCAGCTAGATAACGCTAGATACTACTCAAGCTACTATTGCGCAAGTGCAATGTAGAGAGTACTTTAAAGAAAGCTCACTTCTCAAAATTGTGAAATGTGATAAAAAATTATTTATCTATTTGTTGTAAAATATAAAATTTATCTTGTTAAGCTCTTATAAAAATTTTACACTAATTTAAGAAATAAATATACATAAAGGAGTAGAAAGATTATAGTGAAACCTGTTGAGTTGCACATTATTTGATCGCACTGCGAATGTCCAACCTATACAGGTTTTACTGTACTGGGATTTATTTACGTTATTTTTTAAATATAAGTCCAATGATTTCCAAATACTCAAAAAAATTCTTCAATTTTATCATTTGAAATTAAGATTTGTAAGGTTTCTTCAAGTCTCGAAAATCCTTTAAATATACGAAATACCTCCAATCTTCTTCTAATATCAAATTTATAAAACCGCAGATTTGCCATTTTCTTCAAACCTCTAAATTTCTTAAAACCTACGGAATACCTCCAACAAATTCCTAATATCCTAATACCAAATTTTTGAAAATTTACGACTTTCAATCTAAATTTACAATTTTTCCTCAAATCTCGAAAATTCTCGAAATCTACGAAATATCTCCAACCAATTCCTAGTATCCTAATACCAAATTTTTGAAAATTTACGATTTTCAATCTAAATTTACAATTTTTCCTCAAATCTCGAAAATTCTCTAAATCTACGGAATACCTCCAACCATTCCTAATATCCTAATATCAAATTGTTGAAAAGTTACGATTTTAAATCTAAATTTACAATTTTTCTTCAAACCTCTAAATTTCTTAAAACCTACGGAATACCTCCAACCAATTCCTAATATCCCAATACCAAATTGTTGAAAAGTTACATTGCATGAAATGGCAAAATACACATCATTTCAAAAATAACTCTCAATGTGGATCATATAAATACATAAAAATCATTATAATTCTTAATCACTTAAGAAATTACTGCGCAATTAGGGGGTAATTAAAACTGTTATATTTTTATTATTTATTGTAGGTAGATATATATATCTACCTACTGCGAACTAGTCCTTATTTTTGTTCTAACTGGAGTGAGCCTTCTCAAGTATTATCCCTCTATTATACCTGTACTTCGACAATTGGTGCTGTCATCTATGAACCAGTTACTGTCAAATATAAAGAAAGCTGTAATCTTAAACTATTAGAAATTACTTCAAAGTATTCGTCACTAGAGGCCGCTTTAGCTTTTTTGCGGGCTTTTCAAAAAATACCTATATTAGCATTCATGAATTTATTTTATTCAGATTAAAAAAAGTAACTCTGCTAGTATTTGTATTATATTTAAAATATAATGAAAAATAGCAAGAGTATTAGGATAACAGAAAGTATTCGTAGGCATTCCGTAGATCTAAACGATTTACAAATTTTAAGGAAAATTAGTAAGTCTAAATTGTAAATTTTGCGACATTTTAATATTGGGATAATAGGAAAGGATAGTAGATCGGGAGAATTTTCGAGATTAATAAATTTTAGTTGCAAATTGTACATTATCAATAACTTGGTATTAGGATATTAGAAAACAGTTGGAGGTATTTTGTTGATGTAAGGAAACTTGGAGAAAAATTCTAAACTTCATAACGAAATTTTTCTAAGTTTCCTATTAGGATATCAGGAAGTGGTTGGAGAGATTTCGTAATTTAGAGAATTTTAAAAATAAATTTTGCTTTAAAATAATAATTAAAACAATTATTTCAAATGATTTAATAATAAGAAAATTATTAGTTTTCCTACCTTATTCCAAATATTACACGACCAATAGGTGAAACATTTTCGATTGTTAATTTAGATAAAAGGGTGCCTTAAATAAACAACGCATTACAAACTTGTACTTAATATTAATATAATGATGTCAAACGATTATTACAAATAAAAATTTCCTTAAAAAATGTAATAATAATAATAATAATAATAATAATAGTAATGACACAACTCTATACCGTTGATTTAAATCGACAATTATAAACATGTAGTTGTTCACCAATATGTGACTATTTATAAATATAAATATAAAGAAATAATAGAGCTCTTTTTCAAAAAAAGGTACCACAATATAATAATGATGAAATTATTTCTAATATGGAGAAATATTTTATAATTATTATAATTGCACAATAAAATATTTAATCTGATCTCTAAGCATTAACTCTATCAATTAAGAACGAAAGAGAAGAAATACATATTGTATACAGTTGCGTCTATCTTTCTGAAATATTATTTGATTAAATTAATATACACATCACATTGAAACACCCATTCTGTTTTCTCTTTTGTTATTCTGATGATAATAATAATTATTATTATTATAATACTATGCTTTATACTTGTTAATCCTAGAATATTTACAAATATTTACAAATGTGAATATAGAGATTTTACATATTCTTATATAAAAACTATAACTAATTTCTGTACATTATAAATATAATTTTATTAATTTAAATGATATCAATTTTCGATAAATTCAACACGTAAAAGCTTCTCCAATTTTAAACTACCTTCAATAATAATATTAATAATAGAATACCATATCGACTTTATTAACATTATTATGATTCTAAATCATCTTCACGTTGACTTGAAAAATAAGAAACTAAACCACCAAATTCACCACCTGATTCCTCATCAAACGATTTACTATTACTATTACTATTCTCATTTGTATATTGTTCAGTATATTGTGGTGGTTGATATATCGTTGGTGGTAAAGCATCTTCATTTTGTTGTGGATGCGTTACTGCCGTTACTGTTGTTGTTGTTGTTGTTGTCGGTGGTAATAATGGCGGCAATGATGATGATGATGATGATGGTGGCGGTGGTGGTGGAAATCCACTATAATAACTCGGTGGTATATTCGGATGATACGGTGATATATTTGGTCTTGGTGGCTGTATATGTGCTGCAACAAGATGTTGCATATGTCTTGAACTATTAATTAATGGAAATCGATTAATTGTCGTTGGTGGTAATGGTGGTGGTACTACTGTTGTTGTACGTGTATATTGTAAAGGTGATTGTGATTGTGGTGGTGGTGGTGTTTCATTTTTACCAGTACTCGAATTACTACCACCACTTGGACTAGCTGATGCTGGTGATGCTACACGATTCGGTGAATTATGTCCACTCATATTTATAGCACCACCACCTGATGGTGATGGATCTAATGTTCGATGTGTATGATAAATATGTGATGGGATTGTTTGTGGAATTGAATTACGAATTTGATGTGGCGATACAGATGGTGGCGGTGGTGGTGTACTTCTAGGGTAATGATTTATAGTCGGTGGTGGTAATTGTCGGAATGATGCCGCCGGACCACTGTTTAATTGTGCTCGAATTCCACCTAAAACAAATCATTTTAACCATAAATAAATTAAAATAAAAATGATTTTACCAGACATAAATGTTGTTGGAACTGTAGCATGATGTGATGATATTGAAGGATGTTGTATCGTTTGAGGAGGGATTATATTTTCTTCTTCTCCTCCACCTCCCCGTTCTGTCATTGTAGCAAATTGTTTAGGTCTTATTGTACCAACCGGATAACCAGGTTGTCCTGGTTTATTCTGTAACATTCTCGTTATCACCGATGGCGTTGGTTGACTTTGTGAAAATGGTTGAGGTGGTGCAGCTATTTCAATATTACGATTATTCTCTTGATTTACTGTCAAATCTTTCGGAATAGCCACAAATGAACTACTTGTTGTTATTGTTGGTGGTGGTGGTTGTGTACTTTCTTGTCTATTCGTACTACCTAGATTCGCAACAGTTTCTTCGATAGTCTTTTTAGCTCTACCCCTTCGTTTCTTACCATCATCTACATTACTATCATTCGAATTTGGTAATTCTCTAAATAATGGAAGTGAAACACCAGGTGGTTCAGATAATTCCTCATTATTATCTGTATTAACAATCAAACTATCCATATTGCCAACAAGTGGATCTTGCATTGTTTGTGCAAATTGAAAATGACCTTTCGGTTTTCTACCCCGCTTTTTAGGACTGCTCGTTATTTTTTCAGTTATTACCGGAACTGTAGTCACGACACTAGTTGGAGGTACAATTAATGGTTGTGGTTGTGGCGGTGGTGGTTGTTGTTGTTGTACTAGTGATAATGCTGATTGTTGTTGTAATTGAGCTGCTTCAATTTTCTTTGCTTCACGTTCTTTTCGTTTTTTCTCTTTTTCAATTTGTAAAGCAACCATTTGTAATTGTTTATTCGCATACTCCTCCTCCTCCATCATTTTCTCCATTTCATTCTCATCCATTTCTTCTAAATTTTTATTGATAACATCAATCGGATTCGGTTCATCATCTACATCATCATCTTGGATTTTATTTGATTGTTTTGTTGGTGTTGGAAGTGGACGTGTATATGATTTATCAGAATATGATTGAATATTAATTTTTGTTTTATTAACACGTAATTCTTCAGACGATTCAATTTCATCGTCTTCACTCACTTTATCATCTTCATCTAATTCTTCATCTTCATTAGCCACATATTCTTCTTCACTCTCGATTCTAGGCGGTGGTCGTTTTACTTTATCCTAAATAAATTTTAAATATTTTTATGTAAATTCAATTCTACCGGGTTGCTCCTGTAAATGTACCCAATTCGTATGAAACTCCTATTAGTTGGCGGGCGATTTAAATCATACTTTAAAGAGTTTTAGGAAGGTTCCCAGAGAACATCTTAACAAAAGTAGGACCTTGTAGCTTGTTGGAAAACGGGTGAAATCAAATCTAACTTTCGAATACGCAGCAAGATTCACGGCCCTTGTATTAAAATACTGTAATACGTTCGTAACATTTAGATTTTTGAAATTTGTCCTTTAAAAAATAAAAAGTTGCAAGCCGAGATTGACCGTGAAACATTAAAACTCAAAAGTCGCTCACCACCCTGTGTCGGTCATTGTTCGGTCTATAAACCAGTGCTTCTCAACCCCTGGCACAGAAACCGATATTGGTCCGCAGTAGAATCTTACACGCCCAAAATAAACATTTTCTCACCGAAAACATAATAAATTGTTTTTTTTTCAAAACTTATTGGTTATTAACGGTCTAACATGAAATTTACATGTCGACAGTAAGAAGAAAAGTTTGAAAATCACGGGAAAATTCTATTTTAACATCTATTTAGTTTTTTTATTTAAGAAAAAAAACACTTATCTGACTAAAACATAAACAAATACCTACAGTCTGTAAGGTGAAATAAGAAATTGACTAAAGTAATAAAATTGGCGTCTTGTGGTTATCTGTCACGAATTTGTAAGATTTATTGCAGTGGCAAATGGCAATGTTTCAATCCTCTTCTCTATTTTTTTTTTTGCTAGAGAATCTACTGTGGACTAATTTTATTGCTTTAGTCAATCTCTTAAGTCACCTTACAGACTGTACACATAATTTATTATCTGTCTTAATAAATTAAAGACAACAATCTAAGACAATTCTAGAAGATTGTAAACGGTTACAGGGTAGTCCCGTTTAACCATACTGGAGCACGTTGAAATTACTGAACTCTTCTTTACCTGATTATTATTTTTCAAATCTATGAGATTATCTGGATTTTACAATTTTCTCTGATTCCCTATCTTTCATTGAAACTAATGAAAGTCGCATACATTTATTTGTTTATAAGTATTAAATGTCAATTATGTTTCTCTTAAATAAACAAATCCGATAATAAAAGCTCTCGTACCGATTAGGATAAAAATAGAACAGCTGAGGCGGCGTATAACTAGTGCATTTCAATTTTTTACACGATCAATGTCTGAGAAAAATTATTCTCAATATAGCTGAGTGATGAAAATTGCTACATCGCCGGAAAAAAAGTCGTTTTTTGAACAATTTACAAATGAGCTACGTGGTCCTACTTTTGTTAAAATGTTCTCTGAGGACGCCCCTACAAATCCTTAAAGTATTATTCGAATCGTCCACCAACTAATATAAGTTTCATACAAATTAGGTACTTTAAAAAAAAACAGCCCGGTATTTAATTAAATTATTACCTCATCACTATCAGATCCTAAAGCATCAACATAATTAATCTTCTTACCACGTGTACGTCTGACAGGATTCATCTCATCACCATCTAAACCGAATTTAATTTTAGGTTTCTTCTTTTTATAAACTTCAGCATCTGAATCATCATCACATTTCTTCTTCTTTTTCGATTTCTTCTTTTTACTTGTAGTTGAAATAGTCTTCTTCTGTCGGCTATAATTAATTAGAATTAATTAAATTTAAAAATTTCGTAAAAAAAAACAAATAAATTACTTTGTTGGTTTTCTTTTACGTCTACCCCAAGAACGATCACTTTCCTCCGATTCGCTTTCATCCCATATCGATTTCTTCTTCTTTCTACGTGGTGCATCATCTTCACTATCATCGTCAACTAAAAAATTAAAATTTTAAAAATTACTGTATTTTTATTGATATAATAATTACTAAAATCAGCATCATATCGCGATGTTCGGGCTCTTGTAGATCTTCTAACAATATCTGTATGTCGTCGTCGACCACCACGTCCACTATCTAATTCATCACTATCTTCAGTACCTAGTTCTTCATCATCGAAATCCTCATCTGAATCACTACTATAATTTTCTTTTAATGTATTAAAACAATAATCAATTAAAATTTTATTAATTATAATTTACCTTGTTCCTTTAAAATCTTCATCAGAATCTTCATCATCAGCACTACTAATATCTAAAGCATTCAATTTCCGTGTTTTTTTACGGTGTACTGGCCGTTTCTTTACTGGCCGTATTTGATCATCATCATTCTCTTCATCATCATTAATATTAATATCACATTTATTATTATCATTACCACTATCATCAACAAGTTTAGTTTCAGGTGTTTCTTCTGTAAATAATGGTGGTAATTCTGATTCTGGTGGTATTTCCCTTATTTCATCACAATTCTCTTGATCTGGATCTTCGATTTTTTTACATTCTTCATCTTCTTTTTCAGCATTAACAATCGTCGATATATCTTTACCACGTCCTTGATTACCTGCACCTTTCACAGCTTCCATTTCATCCTAAAATTATTAAACAAATAAAAATTAATAAAATTAATTAATTAGTAATAATTACTTGTATTGCTGAATTAATTAAATCATCATAATCATTAAAACGATAACTATGAGCTTGTCGTCTTTGTCTCAATTGATAAATTGGTTCATCACTATCACTACTATTCGATTCAGATTCTGTTTCAGTTTCACCAGATTCATCATCATCATCATCTGAACTAGATTCTTTATCATCCAATTCTGCAACATTTCCATAATCATCTTCATTATCATCACGATCATCGTCATCATCATCATCTTCTTCAACATCACTTTCATCAATATCATCATTATGTTTATTCAATTTACGTCGTTTTTTCTTAATACGTTCTGTTTCTTTAGCTGGCAAAACATTATTTAAACTAATACCAACATATGCTAAACGTTCTTTACGTCTATCTTCGATTTCTTTCTTATTCAATTTCTTATCGTAGTCGACAAGTTTAACTTGTAAATTTTGCAATAAACGTGCCTTTAAATTAATTAAAAATTAATTAATTAATTAAAATAAATAAAAGGACATACATGTTGACATGGTGGACAATACCAATCACCTTCAGGTATAACAAGAAGTGGTGGTCTTAAACATGAACAATGCCAACCGTTATCACATTGATCACATAATAAAATCCATTCAGGATGATCAGATTTTTTACATTTTTGACAAGGACAATCATCGACTTCTTCTTCATCTTCCGATTCTGTTGAATGAAAACAAACCAAATTGGAAAAATTAGATACAAATACAGCCTTGGCCAAAAGTATTAGGCACCCTTACACATTTACGTCATCTTAGAAAGTATTTCTAATCTCTAGTTTAATTTTGTCAGCATCAGCATACAAGCATTAAAGCAACAGAAGCCTTTTAAAATGGCAATAAGGCGCTTCATCTACAAAACGGTAAACTGATGATTTTTGTGAGAAGGGTCAGTTTGTCATCACCCTTCGTAGTACAAACAAACATTCAAGTGTTATATTTATTTGGGAAAAACCTAAATTGTCAGCTATTCTTCTACTGAAAATGTCTAAAAGACGGGAACTGAGCAATTATGAACGCGCGCAAATTCAGTTTTTACATAAACAAGGTATGTCCCGAGTCAAAATCGCGAAAACTGTGAAATGTTCACATTCTGCTGTTCAAAGTGCGATTAAACGTTTTATGGACACTCGGTCTCACGTAAATAAAAAGAAATCTGGCAGAAAAAGAACGACGTCCAAGCGTGAGGAGTTCGAGTCGCTTAAAACCCGAAAGAATACATCTTTTGAACTCGCTGCTGTTCTCTTTGAAAAAGTGGGGCGAACGATCAGCGCTAGGACAACCAGAAGAAGCAGGGCTGAGAGCTTGGAAGGCTCTTAGATAAAAATAAAAAAGCGCGCCTATGATGGGCTTTAAAACATAGATATTGGACGGAGGACTATTGGGGAAGTGCCTTATGGCCTGACGAATCTAACTTTGAGGCAAGCTCTATTTTGACCTCTTTCAATGATTCGTCATGTGTAAGTCGTAGCCAGTACATTTGATACATAATGTCACAGATATTCAAAAAATTGTGTAGCTTTATAATTTTTCAGGTGTTATTTAAGTGAGGCGAAGAGTGGGTGAAGATTGTCTTCCTGAGTGCATGGTGCCAACAGTGAAACATGGAGGCGGCAGTGTGATGATTTGGGGCTGCATGGCAGCTGATGGTGTAGGTGAAATGTTTATACAGTAGAGGCGGCAGAAATAGAAACATAAGAAAAACATCGCTTCCGCCCATCTATACTACTTATAGTTAACTCACAACTTTAAGAGAGTAATAAACCAATTGAATTTTGTAACTACGACTTTACAATTCTGCAATCAACACAGGTAGTATAGCTTTTTGTTCAGGGTTGTTTATGGTCAACTTCGAGTGTAAAGTGGGCAGTCCCGTAATTGAGCTGCAGGTGCTAAAATAAACAGAAATTCTGCCACTCCAGGTGGTCTTTGCTGTAAAATTTTATTACTCTCTGAAAGTTGTGAGTCGGCTTTACATAGAGTCCCTTCTTTGTCTGATGCATTTTCAAAGGGATGTTTCACGAAATAAAGGCGATACCGTGCGACAAAGATGCCAAAAACTCAACATTTGGTTATTGTTGTTTTTTAAGGTAGAAATTTTGAAGGTCGATGCAGGCAGATTCTTTCGTACAAAAGAAATTGCTTTGTTTTATCCTAGGACTAAGGGTGAATGGTAATAGTCGCCATCATTTCCAATTTTTAGACCATCTACTTCGCCTCTATCTCTTTCCAATTTATATATAAGTAGTATAGATGGGCGGAACCGATATTTTCTGGAGCCTCTACTGTATGTGAAGGTCGGATGAACAGTGAAAAGTTTATTTCCGTTCTCGAAGAGGTTCTACATCCCTCCTATACTAAAATTTTCGGCGACACGAATATAGAAAATTTCAAATTCCATCAAGATAATGTCACACATCAGTGACTAGCATGCGGTGGTTGCAAGAAAACAACGTAAAGTTGTTAGATTCGCCAGCCCAGTCTCCAGACCTCAATCCAATTGAGCATTTATGGGCTCTATTGAAACACAAGGTACAAAAATACATGATCAATTCCAAAGAGAGCCTTAAAAAATATCTAGAGTGTCGGAAACTAGTCAGCAGTATGCCAAAAAAGAACAGCTGCAGTTATTAAATCTAAAGGTGGACCAATCAAATATTGAATTTTTATGATAAAGTAAAGTAGTTTAAAAATTATAATGCTTTGATTTTACCCCAAATCCTTAAATTCTATAGTGTAATTTTTATGGGGTGCTTAATACTTTTGGCCAACAGTGTATATCAAAAATCTCACCTTTTCTAGCAGTTCGTGCTCGTTTTAATGGTTGTGCTTCACCATCACGTTCTAAATCACTTTCTGGTGAAAATTCATGATCTGATACATAATGTAAATGTTCATGATCATCATCATCTTCAACAATTTCATCATCATCATCTTCAGTTGAACTACTCGAACCACTACTCGATCTCCATGGATTATATTCATCAAATAATTTACGTGGATCACGTTCTTTTTTATGTTTCTTCTTTTCCTTCTTATCAATCTTATCAGTTTCAACTCCAATACAATGTTCATCATCACTACTAACTTTTATTTTACGTTTATCACCTTTGTAATCCTAATTGAAAATAGAATTATTTCTTTTATGTAAATTGAAAATAAACTATTGAAAACGTAAATGATTCCTGAATTTCAAATGAATCATTTCACGTTATCAAATGATTTGTAATAAATATTAATTACTTTATCATCGCATTTCTTTTTCTTTTTCTTTTGTATTTCTTTAGTTTTTTCAGCCACCTCTTCTTCTAATTTTCTACGTTCAGCTTCCTCTTTAATTTTCAATTGTGCTATCCTTCTAGATTGTCGTACACCAACTGGACCCATCTCAATTTCTGGTTTTAAATCCAAACTAATACCTAAATTTTGTAATAATCTTTCTGTAATTATAAAAAGTAAAATCATTAAAAAATTGATATTCAAATACAAATACAATTTGGAAATTTACTATTTTTATTTGCTGGATTTTTAAATCTCTTTGTTTTTGTTGTATCAGTTTCTTCTATTACAGGTGCTTCATTTTCATTAACAATTTTCCCATCATCAGTTTTTCTTTGATTTGTTGATTTACCTTTCTTTTTCTTCTTCTTACCACCTTTCCTTTTGGGTCGTTTTTTCGGTTTTACTTTCACTACATCTTGTATTTCAGTTTTATTATTATCATCATCAATATTATCATTAATATCATTATCACCACCAATACCACCGTCATCATCATTATCATCATCATCATCACTACTAATTAAGTTTTGATTCTTTTGTTCTTCTATACTCTTTCTTAATTGTGTATCAATATTACGTTTACCACGTATTTTAATACGTTTCCCACCGGTTTCTTCATTATCAATTTCTTCATTGTTATCTTCCGGATTTTCACGGCCACGTTTTCTTAAATTACTTCGTGTTAATATTGGTGTAGGAATTGATGTTTCAGTAAAATCTAATGAGAAATTCATCAATGATAAAACTGGTTTTTGTTCAACAACTTTTTGGCTCAATTCTTCATTATTCTTATCAATTGGTTTTTCTTCAATTCTTCTATCTTCGTTTTCTTCCTTTATTACATTTTCATCATATTTATTATCTACAATAATTTCATCATCTTTCTTTTTAATTGCTGATTTTCCATCGTCAATTTTAATATTTTTGTCATCATTTTTTGTTATTATTACAGTTTCTAATTGTGTATTTGAAGAAATATTATCTGACTCTTTTATTGCTTTAATTTCATTAATTTTCTTAGAATCATCTAAAGCAGTCTTGATTTCTACAGGCACTGGATCAGTTTCTTTTGAAACTATTGATGAAACATTAATGTTGGTTGAAGTTGATTTTTTATTATCATCCTTATTATCAACATTTTTGAACATTTCTTGTTTATTTTGATTATCAATTTGCATAAGAGATGTGTTTTCCGAATTTTCTTCTAATTTTTGCTCAACTTCAACTTTAAAAATTTGTTGTTCAATATTCGAACTCGCATTACTCTTTTTTTGAACTTTTTCGTCGACAAGGGACGATTTTTCAGAATTTTCTTCCACAGTTCTTGTATTTTCCATTTCAACAATTTGTTGTTTAAAACTCGAACATTTATTACTATTTTCTTCCGCATTTTGATCGGTAATAGCTGGTTTCTCCAAATTTTTATTAATTGTTTTCGGTGTGACTTGATTCTCAATATTTTCTGCGAGAAAAGACGATTTTTCTTCAACCTTTTTCGAAATTTCAACAATTTCCCCAGTACGACAAATTTGTTGTTTTGTATTCGAACAAATATCGGTTTTTCTTATAGCATTTTCTTCTTCGGATGATTTTTCAAAATTTCCTACAATCTTTTTTGAAATCTCAACAGTTTGGTCAACATTAAAAAATTGTTTTGTATTCAAATGAATGTCGGTTTCTTTTATATTTTCTTCGTTAGACGATTTTTCTAAATGTTCTTCAATTTTTTGTGCAACTTCGACGGTTTCTTTAATTTCAGGAACTTGTTTAATGTTTGAACCAATATTGTTTTTTTCTACAACATTTTCTACAGTAAAAGATGATTTTTCCAAAGTTTCTTCAACTTTTGTCGACATTTCAACAGGTTCCTCAAGTTTAGGAATTCGTTGTTCAATTGTCAAACAAACGTTTTTTTCTTTAACAATCTCTTCATTAGATGATGATTTTTCTAAATTTTCTACAATTTTTTTCTTAACCTTAACTATTTTCTCAACTTTAGGGATTTGTTGTTCAATATTCAAATTAATATCAGTTTTTTCTATATTTTCTACAATAGGAAATGATTTCTCCAAATTGTCTTCAATTTTTACTGCAATTTCAACAGTTTCTTCAACTTTAGGATTTTGTTGTTCAATATTTGGACAAATATAGTTTTTAACTTCAACATTCTCTTCGTTAGATGTTAAATTGTCCCGATTTTTTTCAATTTTTTCTGTAATTTTAACAGTTTCCCTAAGTTTGGAATTTTGTTGTTCAATATTTGGGCGAATATCTTTTTTATCTTCAACACTATCGTCGTTAAATGATGATTTTTCCAGATTTTCCACAATTTTTTCTGTAATTTCAACAGTTTCCTCAACTTTAGGACTTTGTTGTTCGGTGTTTTCAAAAATATCTCCAACCTTTTCTACAGTAGATGATTTTTCCGAATTTTCTTCAATTTCTTCTGTAATTTCAACAGTTTTCTCAACTTTCAGATTTTGTCTTTCAATATTTGGACGAATATCGTTTTTTTCTTCGGCATTCTCTTCGTTAAATGATGATCTTTCCAAATTTTCATCGTTTTTTTCTGTAATTTTAACAGGTTCCTCAACTTTAGGACGTTGTTGTTCGGTATTTTCAAAAATATCGATTTTCTCTCCAACTTTTTCTATAATAGATGATTTTTCGGAATTGCCTTCAATTTCTTCTGTAATTTCCATAGTTTTATCAACTTTAGGACTTTGTCGTTCAATATTTGGATGAATATCGTTTTTTTCTTCAACATTCTCTTTGTTAAACGATGATTTTTCTGTAATTTCAACAGTTTGCTCAACTTTAGAACTTTGTTGTTCGGTGTTTTCAAAAATATCTCCAACCTTTTCTACAGTAGATGA
>JAZBGW010000618.1:346-19534 GCA_037464815.1 Mylabris variabilis | reverse complement strand
TTCGTGGAACACAAATGCGGGATAATCAAGAAAATATTAAAAAATCAAGCGAAAGTAAAATGAGTAACTTTCAAATTGAACTGGACAGATCAAGCAATACGGTGGGTTTTTATTTTATCACATCGCTTTGTGGCTAACCAACCAAACACTTTACACCTACAACCATTTACTATTATATTGAATATACAACACATTTTCTGTTGAACCTTTCCGTAATTGGATTATCGACATACATACTTTCGATCTTATAGACGGTTCGGAAGGCAATTTATCGTGGAGTGAATTTTTAGGTAACTCTACAACAACATGCCAAACAGTATAGATGCTATCTCATTCACCCGCTAAAGGTTAGCCTATATCCAATACATTTTCTACAACATTTACTAAAGCTTAAAGTCTTTACAACCTCTAAAATCCAACAATAACAAGCTATAGATGACCAAAACTGATACGACCGCCAGGAAGCGCACGAGATTCAAGAATTCCCATTCGCATTTAGTTGCAATATTCTCACTGATTATGTAAAACTCTTTTGTTGTCACTCTTTGAGAGGGTAGGTGTGAATTAGTATGTTTTTTTTAAAAAAAACAAGTATAACAGTTGACAGTTTTACTGTAAGTAAATTTAGATGTAATTTGGCAGCGCGATGGAAAAAATTCCTCATCGTTTATCGGTTTGAAAATAATCTGCTCTCTCTATTATTAGATTAGATGTCATACACACACAAATAATAAAAATAATAATAATACCACACTTTTTGTCTGGTCGTCCTTCAGCATCATTTCCTTTTCAACTTTCATATAAAAGTTGTGGAAAACTTGCAGGTGGTAGAAATGGTAATGTATATAGTAGTTGTTTCAAGACGCTTTATATTTATGACTTGATCGTGAAATGATGGGACTTTTTTCTATTTTGCTCATCGTTTCTTGTTATATTGATGCGTTCCAGTTTCCTGTCAAATCACCCGACTGTCTCTTGATGCTTTTGTTTATATTTGTAAAAGAAATCTTCAAAATTAATTTACGAATAAAATAAATAATATTATAATCATCAACTGAATGAATCTTACAAGGGAAATTAAATTGATTAAAATATTACTGGGGATGTACACAACATCTGCAATATAATACAATAAACGTAAATATTGAGCTTAGTGAGGAGGGCTTTATCGTATTATGAGAAGCTTTATTTTCAAATCTTATACTATTTAGATATTGGATTAATTTTAGACTTTCCGAATCAAAATTATTATTAATATAAATTAATAATAAAATTCATTAATGACTTGTTTCAAACAAATTTTAATTGTCTTGTTGTATACCTTAGAGAGTTCAGTTTTAATAATAAACAAAACTTGAAGAAAGCTTTGTTGAAAGCTATGAAACTAAATATTAGTTGAATAAGCTTTTTGTTACATTTTACTTTTGTATCCTATCATGAACATGTGGTTGAAAGTTTCATTTCAACAGTACATCAATGTTTAATCAAAACTCCCCTTCCATTTATCTGAAAAAGCTCTCTCATCGTCGTCTTCGTACTTAAATTCCACCTTTACGAATAACAAGCTATTTTTAGCCTTTTATTTTACACTACACACGAGTTTTTCGCTTTAAGAATTCATCATCTTTACTGCTGTTTAAGCCACAAATCTTGCATGATAAGTTTTTTCTAAACTTACTCGTTTCATGTGAATGTGACAAGCAAAAACTTTATATTTATTGAAAATGTCCAACGTACGTATTTTACTGATGATATTATTACGGAAATCGTTAAAAACGCGTCTTGAGGATGGTGATCGTATTGGAGAATTCCGAGGAAAAAATCTTCAAAATTGTTCAAAGTTTTCGTCTCTTTTGGAAGTTTTCGGAAATCTTGAAAATCTTAAAAATTTACCGAATATCAGTCGATTTCATCATCATTTCCTGACCTTTTAGAGACAATCTCGATGAAAGTCATCTATTTCTAAGCGAAATAAGCTTATGATGAAATAAGATACTGACAACATTTTTAGAGATAATCATCAACTTGTCCGAAATATTGGAAACACCAAAATGATAAAGTACTCCTTGGGCACAATTTACTAAAGTTACAGAATCTGAATTTTGCGTGACAGGTATCTTTTAGCTTGTTTTTCTTTTACCGTCCCCAAAGAATGAAAGGAAAGATACATGATTTCGCCTACGGTTGATAACAATGCGAAAAGAAAAATGTTTGTGTTTGTTAAATATTTTTGCTTCAATTTGACATTTTGTGAATATTAAATTTTAATGTTGGAGATTTTTTAGAATCACAGGAAGTAAATCCATATTCTGTGTAAAACAATAATTGATAGCCTGAGAATTATGAATCTGTGTATGTTCAATTATAGGGTGAAATCGTTTCATTTTAAAGTCGATTGAATAAACCTCTCAAAAATAATAAATGGCATGCTGTATGTAAAATTCCTGAGGCATTAAGGTTATCTCATTCATCACGTCTGATCTTTACCCATTTTATGTGGGAGTTCTTAAGCTAGGATCAATAATATCGTGGGTTTTAAATAAGAAATTGTATTCTAAATTGAATTGTTACTATTCTATAGAATATTTCATTTGTGAATATATTTTAGATGATGCGACACAACTGGCCTATATTTATAATGAAACTAATTAACCTCTGGTACTTTGAAACTGATCTTAAATACTGGCGGCAATACTCTATGTATTGTAGTCTAATGTTACAAAGTTTTGTTTTTCATTCAACTGCCTCATTTTTTAACCAAAGAATTCGTTGGATTTTATTGATCGACTTGCGTACAACTGCAGTCGTATTTTGTGGATAATCTTTAGAGAAAATCCTTGGAAACACCTGTCAATTGTGTTTTAGTCGACAATTGTTTCACATTCATGTAATTATCGTCGAGTATCGATTGTTCTGTTGTTGTTTAAAGAATACGCTGTTAATTGCTATTGGATTTCTAATGATGTCGACCATTCGGAAATGGTTGTGGAATTTAATAAGAATCGTTATAAGCCCTGCTTTCAGTATTAAGTTTTCAATAGAAACTTTACAGGAAAATCTATGAGGATTGTACTGGTGGTGTAGTTCCGAACTGCATTACGTTTCAAGTTTTAATTTACTTGATAATATTAATAAAACCCAAACTAACGAACATTACATAGAACTTACAAAGTTTGTGCAGCCGAAACAGTTGAAATAACATCGATTATTAACTTATAAAGTGACCCTAAATTATAACAAACATGACTGTTCTGATTTACAAAATTCGTTAGGCATCCTGCTCGATCGAAATAACTTTATGGAAGAAAAATCACAATTCTAATCAGGTGCTGTCGACTTTAGTCAATCGTTTATCTTTAACGAGAAGATTTGAATATTTCCATTCGTCTCCACCATCTGGTATTTGATTTGTTAATGTTTGAATGCTGTAGTCTTATAGCGAAATGTTGGTGTGGCTTGAATAATAAAAAAATAGAAATTTCAAAGGGCTCAATGGAATTGGGCAATTTTATTTGATATCGACGCCAAACGTTATAAAAGGTTTGCTCCTATATTGATGACTTGCAAAACATTCAATATAGCTCAAACTTTACACTTGATGGCTGGATAAAAGTCCCTCTCTACATACGAATATTTACTTAAAGCGCAATCTTTTGGCCTATGAAATTCTAGTTTCAATTGAACATCACCGATATATTGGCGATTCTATTGAAATTAATAACAAATTGATCATTATAGAGACGAAACGAAGAAGAAGAAGAAAAAAACAAGTAAAATCAATGGAAACTTCTTACCTAATAATCTAATTAGTTGTGAGGAACGTGCCGAGAAAAAGAGGCGGAAATAAGGGTATTCTTTATTAAATACAGTTATAAAGTATAAGAAAACGAAAATAATGAAAAAGAAAAACTCCCCGTGTAAATCGTTGGATTTTATAAGGTCAAGGCTGTTATAATCATCTACTTGACGACATGGTATCGTTACAATCCATGGTCAGTTGGTTGTTGTAGAGATAGATAAGAATTTCAGTACACGTAACATGACCAATTTCTTACTAGCTTCAGCTTCGGTTAAACTTTGCTACGTGCTAAACATTCACTACTACTATTCAATTGAGTTTTATTTAAACCATCCCAGCTCTAGATGCATTCAGTTTGAAATGAAAATTCTTGTTAATTACGTTGGATAAGAGATTGGAGATATAGATTGAAATGTTCGATTGGCAATTTTTGAGGTCCAAATACAATTTTACGCTTTCAAAGAAATCATCACTGCACTTGACACTCGACGTCTGTGTGAGATGTCATTAAATTTTCTAATAGACTTGTATACGGCTCGATTCCTGTTGCAATCTGTTGTGCGTGTTCACAACGACTATTAAGCTATAGATCGTGTTGAATTAGTGCAATAAAGTTTCCATTTCAGCAAAGAACAGCATCTGGTCACTCGACTGGTGCTGTAGTTTGGAAAAGATTTTCAGGCTCCTCTCTCAAGTATGTATGTACATATGTGTGTGTGTGTGTGTGCATATATTGTTGTAGGTGAGTATATTTATGTGTTTGTATTTGTGTGTATGTGTGAATGTGAATCGGTCGAGCCGAGCAGAAGCAAAAATCCTAGGTTAACCGGGAGAGGGTTAGGAGATATTCCTGCTGAGCGTCGCGACGTTCAGTATTCTGGTGTCGATGGTGCCGTCATGATTGAGTTAATACGCGCCGACGAATACTGCGGAACGTATACTTACCGTATCGTAATTGTTTAATAATTCAATACGATTTTACGGCAAGATTTAAATTGATCCCATGTGATTAACGAAAGCTATGGCAATTGAGTGGAACTTTATTGTTCAAATTAATAGTTGAAGTTATTTTTACCAAAATGACTAAAGTACAGGTGATCATTTTTTTTACAATATACTACTTGTTGTTGCTTGTTTTATTCTTGAAACTTTATAATTAAACAAAAGGCACCATTGAAACAAACCCGAAAAGTTCTTCAACAATTAGTGAATGAAATGTTGTTTGTTTCTTGTTTTACGCCTTCCATTCATAACATGAGATATTATTGCGCTTGTTCTATAAAGAATTGAAATGTAATTAAAAACATTTTGAGAATTATTTGATCGAACATTATATAGAGATTTCAAATTGTAAATGTCCAGATTACACGAAAATGGCACTTTTCCGGTTGACCGCTCACAAGATTTCACCGATCAAATCTTTTACAACACATTCGATTGGTGGTAATCCGATTTTTGAAGCTTTTGATGTCTAATTCTTGTAACAATTTCCTGATAATTTTGTTAACGCTTTTAGCACTGAATCTTCGGTTACAGATTGAATTCGTAATCCAATGTGCGTCTCTGTGATAATTAAATTGATTAAACTTGGTTAATTTAGCAAGGAGAACACGCATTGATAATTATTCAACAACAGCCCATATATTCGTCTTATTTTTATTCATATACAATGAAAATATGCCGTATTTCGTTGCATTAAATGATTGGAATTGTAAGTTTATCTTTTGTTGAACGTGTGCGAACAGATCTCCCAAAGGATAATATTCAGGCTCAACGGTCAACTTTACAAAACTCCTATAGCAGATAATTACAGCAGATTCTACAAGTATTTTATCGCTACTTCTTCACGTAGAAAAAAAATAGATAGTTCTTAGTCATAGCGACAATATTGTTTATAACGCCTCAACACGTTTACATATTATAAAATGCAAATTACATTTGAACAAAGTGTCAATTGATGTTGCAGCTACAACAATACCCAAGATTTACAGATAGATAGGATTCATGAATAAATTCGACTAGTTAACAATTGGAAATTGGATTTATTTTTAATAAAAACTCACCCCATATCTGCGTACATCTTATTCAATTTAAACGCCTTAATAGGGTATGAATTGAATTAAATAGTTACTCTCGACACCACCCCATCGGTATCGCTGACAAGTCATTCTTAACAGCATGACTTTGATGTTCAATTTACTTGCTTGCCTACGTTAAAATCTGCTTGTTTGCTCTATATTAACACTGAATTTGTTTAATAATTTTCGCTTATGGATAATGTCATATTTCGTCGTGTATACGCATAAAAAATATGTCAACAATTAGGACCTAGACATGTCGTTATTCGATCAATTATTGTGTTTACTTTTGGATGTGATAAATGTTTAATTAAACTGAGAGCATAATCAATCTTCTCTAGTATCGCGCCCAAATTGATAAACACTTCAACTTGAATATTGTTTTCGATTTATTTATTACCATTACGTTTTATCAACATTTGGTATCGCAACGGATTCAATACTGGTACCGTCATTACAAAAATTTTAACGGAGAAATTTAATGTCAAAATTTATTAAATGAAACTTGCATCTCCATCTTGACTTTACAATTATTATGGCAATTTTCACAATTTAAAAGCTTACAAGCTCACATGTGAACATAATTGAAAATATGGACAAATAAGCACACGTTCTAAATTAAAATCAACATTACCGCTCGCAATGATGTAGATGTACGGTAACTAAAGCAAAAATTGGCTGAAACATCAGGAAGTACCTAATTTCGGAACGTAATGTAAGCGCAACATTTGAATAATTACAGGATTTCGTTACGCTTCATATATAGGTCTAGTATCATTGAAAAATTGTATTTGTCTGTAGCAATTTTCGATAATATTCAGCAAAATTATATAAAAGAGGTTTCTAGGCGTAGGTGGACGTTTCCTCTTTGTTGTTGGTGTAGTTTCATATATTTTAAAATAATTGACTTTGTGCGCGTTAAACAAACATACCTTGAAGCGTATTTTAGTGAGAAAATTGAAAAAAATAATGTAATTCTGTTTTTTTTTTTATAAAAAACGAATATAAAATTTCATGAGTATTCCAACAATATGGAATTGAACAGTTCTTCTATTTTCTTAATGCCTCCAGTAACTGAATTTTTTATGAGAGATACTCGAGCAAAATGGATTGCGATGATTGATTACCAACCATCCGTTTAATTAAGTATTAATCGACAAATTATAAAAAAAGCAATTCTACTAATGGTGTTATGAATCTAAACTCAATGATTTATCCATTTTCAAATGTAGAAAATCACAAATGGCATAGATAAAAACAATAAACCAGTCTAAATCAACATCTTTGCTGTAGGTAGGTACAAAAAAATATTTTTTGCGACTAACACACCAAGTAACCCGGAAAAAAACTCGATTAGCGCTAACAAATGTTCAGAAAAAACGCTGTAATACTATACCCAACCAGATGTACGACATTGTCTCTAAATTTGGCGAAAATCTCACAGAATTTTCCCAAAAAAACACGCTACTTTCATCGATACTTCGTTTCATAGAAAACTTCTAACCTTACTCTTGAGGCTTCCTTCGGAGAGACGAAAGAATCAATAATGCACGTTTGGATCGGATCTATTTGGAGCTGAAATTACAACAGGGTCCCGTTGCATTAGTCAAAAAACTCCAGAATTGATAAGACAGAGCATTTCCTACTTTATTACTTTTATAAGTTATTTACCCCACTTGGAATCATTATGTCAACAGCTAGTATGCGGACTGCTGGAGCCTGAGGTTTATTCAGGCAATTAAAGTAGATAGTCCCTATTCGTTGTGTTTATTCCCGTTTTTCATTAAATAGAAACCGCCACTCTTTACGTTGTTTTTTTTATTATTTTCTCCAGGATAATTTCTTGCAGGTCTATCTTAAGAGAGAAGCATTGTAAATAAAACAACATACGGACATAAGAAATGTTTATTTTCAAATATACTGTAATCATTGTTGAATGTCACAATTGTTTCAGTTTCGTTAAAGTTTTCAAATTAGTATAAAGGTGAAGCCCTTTCTATGAATGTACATCAAAGATAGTCGGTATTAATATGAAATGTGTGGTATTGTCATCTAAATAATTGAAAAGTTTAATAACGAAAGGAAATCAATACAATTGAGTGACATACGAATAGGGACGAGCTTACAGATAAAAATAGAATAGAAATAACTAGAATAACGGCTTTATTATTATTAATTTTCCCACCGTTTGTCGTCCAATATTTAGTTTTTCAACCGTTGAATTCAATATCGAATAGATAATTCGAAAATGAAGACTAATGTATTCATAGAAAGTTGTGTTTTAGTTGGTGAAAATTTATGTAAAATACATTGCATTTTGTGTACGGTTAAACTTTTTATGTAAATTCGATAATCGACTTTGATAAAAGTCATTCACAAGAAATTATTTTTATTTCCACCACTTGTTTAATTTTCTGCAACTACTTGATGAAAATGACATGAATTTAATAAAATCGTCGATAACGTATTGAATATTTCCAAATAAATTGATGGGTGTTTCAAATAGAATCATGAATAATGATGATTCCGCCAAGCCTCTTTCAGTCCCTCCTGATTGACGAGTGCTGAAACCTTTTTCAGATTCTCTCTTGTTGATCATTATCACACTATTACTACAGCCAATAAATCGACTGATGAATTACTTTAAATGTTGACACTGTTACTTTTTCATTGTTTATTTGTCAGTCCATTGTGTGGAGTGTGAAAAGCTGCATTATTTTCGTTTTTCTCTCAATGGAGAAGCATTAGAATCTCCATCATCAAATTAATCGATCAGTGAATTCAACTCATTATTTTATTGTAGTGATTTCGATCAGACTATGGGGGATTCAGTTTTATGATCGACTGCCGGATATTAGAAAAATACAGAAAAGTTCGCTCTCTATCGTTTAGATGTGATGTAGACGTATGGAGATCTGAGGGAAATTCAGTGGTTGGCACACTGAAACTTTGTTCTAAATAATCATCGGCTGTGATTATGCCAAATTCGTCTTTTACTGAAATTGTTCGTATCATTAGGAGAGATAACGTTATGATCCAAGTTTATTTATATTCCATGTATTTGGTGGAGATTGTTTACATTTTGAAATAATAGAAAAACAAGGCGATACAATGGCGCCTTTCAGGCTTACAAAACAAATATTTTCTCAAGGTTTCCTTCAAGACAAATTAAAACACAATATTCGTCTTCTATACTTTCTCTAATTGACAATTGTTGACATTTCCGAAATTTTATTACACAGAGATATTCGGTAAATATTCATGATTTTTAAATTCTCTAGAAATTTATGTAATTTATCGACTAAAATAATCAGTTTAAAGATGACGATTACATACTGAATACAACCAAATAATTTTTATTTATTGTTGATATTACGTTGAAATTCATTTTTACTATCAAGTGAATTGGACTTTTTAGAGTCAATAAATGTCTAGTTAAAAGTACGATTGTTGGAATTATGAATACGCTTCTGCCATTACAATAATTTTAGAGTTTTCATAAAAGTGGAAATATTTAAATAAAATTCGCCGAGTATTCCAAAACATTTTGATTAACGATCGTTATTTTCAGATTTATTATAAGATTAACCATTTTATTATTATCTAAACCGACGATTGAAATGAATTCTATCGATTCAATCGTTCATTATAAAACTTTAATCATAAATAACTTGGCAAGTGTTATTAAAAGTATCTAAACTTTTATGTAAACTGATAGTTGATGTATTCAAATTTCTACCTACTTATCTTCTAAAGATAGATCCATATTTAGGAAACTGTTGAAAACGCATCGATTTTACATTTTCACCGTTAATAGTAGATTTAGGTTGAACACATGTCCTAAATGACCACAATCCGGTTAGAAACGAGCAATATCTGTTGTTTTATTAGTTATATGCAAATATTGTAGCGATATTAGAAAAGTTGTTGTCTTCGTTACTATATTGTCATCATCATTGCCATCATTGATTTTGATGAGTTTTGCTAGATTATTATTTTCTGATGGATTTTCATTTTCCATTATACGAATTAGGTCCTTCTACTATGAGACAAATGGTACAGCCCTTAATCTAATAAAATTCATTATTACCCCTGACAAGTGATCGTATGAATACAAAATATGCTTTCAATTTTCGTAAAATCGACGATATTTCAACGTAGGGTGTCACAAATTCGACGTATATCTTTGCACGTTTAGAATTGTGACAGAAACTCTCATAACCATTAAATAAAGTGCTTTATTTTTATTACATAAACACATCAATTCAATAGTTTATGTTTAATATTTAACATGAATGAATTATTTTTGTCCAGTAGTCAATTCCAATAGTGCGATAAACAAACAAGATTATTAAATCTGTCAAGTTTTGTTATATTTATTAAAAGCTAGATAACTACTTTCGAAATTTAACCCAAAACAAACTCTTTCTATTTTCAAAATGTCTTCAATGCAAGTTTATGGGCTTAAAGGAAATCTGCGTAAAGTCTTTAAACGTTCTTGTTGAAGTTTCTTGGCTCAGGTGTATACCGATGAGATTGCAACGTAAACTTCAGATCTAACTATGGAGTATTACTGTATTGAAGTTAATATCCGAGCTTTTTCATGAAGAAAAATAAATAACGAGAGTCTCTTATACGATATTTAAATTTATTAAAACACCGACAAGTAATGAGTTTTCAAGATAACTTGTTTTAGATGTTGTCAAAGTCACTTTGTACATTCGACCAATATTGTGATGGAATAACGTTTCTAATGCCGCTTTTGAGTTGACGAATGAACAGAAAGTTTCTTAAAAAGAATGATAATCTTGTGAGTTCTGCACAAATTAGATTTAAGTTCTATTTGGATCTTCACCTGGCTGTCATAGCGAATTATAAATGGTACAGGAAAGATACCAAACGGCGGGGTCTTCTTATCTACTTTACTTACCTAATAGGTAAACTACTAGCTGCAAACTAGGTAATTCCGTTTCTCAAACAATGAACTGTTACGAAACGTGTAGGATGTTTGAACAGAAGATTCAAGTTAATCGACCATCTATCTCTTCCGCCCTTTAATATAATTCATGTAGCGGATGTAAGGCTGTCATCTTTTGGAGCCGCTCTCATTTTCGAAAATCCTTCATTTTATTTCCGTGTACCGATACAATATTAGGAAAAGAAACAAAACAAATAAGCCGTTGACAAATTAACAAATTGTGACCTTTCAGTATTTCTTTCCATTTCCCAGAAAAGAACAATTAATGTTGAAAGATACTTGAGAATAAATTGGAAATTGTTACGTTTTGTTGCTCTACAAGAATTTCATTATCATCTCTTATTATCTGTTCCAGACTTTTAAAATCAACAAAAAATGGAATCAAGTGTATTATACAACAATTGATGGCAACTGCTCCAATAATTACACAACAATCTACACTAATAATTACCGATGATGATGATGATGATGATGAAGATAATGACGATATGTTATCAACAATATTTAACGTGAATTTTTCAACAGTATGGTTCAGTTATTGTCCAACATTTGTAAAGATTATCTAATACTAAAACAAGGAGTGATTAATTTAGACATGTTAAATGAATTGAAAAAAGAAGAATATCCAACATTTCCACGTCCCGTTTTAAATAAAGTGCTAATGTAATGCGAAATACACTAAATGCGTCCGCGTGTGCGGCTCTTTTAGAAAATGTTAAATGGGGTGATCCTCAACTATTATTATCATTATCAATACTAGCCCTTATCAATGTTATGGTTATTGTTGGCAATTGTTTAGTGATAGCTGCTGTTTTCTGCTCATCGAAATTACGATCAGTGACTAATTTATTTATTGTTTCATTAGCTGTTGCCGATTTACTTGTTGGTATTGCTGTACTACCATTTTCATCCATTTGGGAGGTATTCAAGGTAAAATATTCTTATTGTTATTATTATGTTAGTATTAAGCATTATAATAATGATTGTAAAGAAGCAATATGAGCAGTTGAGGATGCACAATTATATTGTTCGCTTACAAATTAATTAATTAAGTAAACAATTGTCTTGTTCGCGATTTGTTTCCATTTATAAGCAGCCAATTCATCTGTAATTCCTGATAATTTCAGTCAACATACAGGTTTGACAGAGACAATGAAGCTTTTGTTCTATTCTCTTACAGTTACTATTATAATTACCAATCTACGAAAACAATTTCTTAGGAAGTAATCAAAACAAATTGTAATTAACTAAACATCCAGGATGGTTTAATAAGAAGTATACACACACAAATTGAATAATTACCGAATCATAATTCGTCCAATGTTTGTAAAAGTTTACTAGAAACAAAGATACCATCAATTGACTGAAATTATGTCATTTGTGCTAATAACTAGAACACAAGTTCCTATAATTTAATGCAATTGATAATTTCTACCGTTAATTACGATTTAAGTCCGATTGAATTGATTTATCATTCAAACAGTTGAAAGAAAATGAAGAAAAAAAAGATGAAAAGACAATTAAATGGAAAAAGTGAGATTACATTCACTTTTTTTTGATGTTTAGGTTCTTAAAATTTCTTTTGTAGTTCAACTTGAGTTCAACAAAAGAAATTCTTCTTTGTTCGGGCACTTGATGAAAAATAATTTTTATTGAAGATGAAAATGTATTTCCGGCAGAAAATAATTTGTCACTTTAATAGATGCATTGTGTGTTGTGTAGACACTTCCAGGTCGTCGTGGTTCGTATTTCTGAACAATTCAGATGAAATAAATTGTACACCATATGAGCTTATGTAATACCGTGAAAATTATGAAGCGTTGCCAAGGTGGGGAAAAAACTGTCTGCAATTTGGGTGTTTAAAGTGGGGCCCAGATTTGAAATCGTCCATCTTCCGCATGATTTCAATCATTGTTCGTGGGGAGCTTGAGCAACTCCTTGTGGGCCAGATAAAAAAAGACCAAGCCAAATACAATTCAACCGATTCGGGAGGGAGCTTATAGCTTAATTGAAAACTATAAGCCGGCTTTCAAGACGAATCCATACCGAAATTTTATAATTGTACAAGCTGCTTTCTACGTTTCATAGTAGACTGAATATCAGCTTTATAGTACGATTGTTTTGGATTATAAGATTAATATTCATATCGTCTTGTCAGGTTAAATTTTGCGACAATTGTTTGACAGGTTGATCTTTGGGTCCAAACAGTGAATTGTGGAATTCGAGCCGTTAGAATACTAGAATTTATTGCGAATTTTTATGTTTCATTCGTGTCGATATACGATTTCTGAATTTGATCGACTGTGACAGTTTGATTTGATGATATTCTCATTCTTCTACAATATTTCGATTGGTCTGTAGATTTCCCACAGCTTTTGACTTATCCCGTATTAATTAGATAAGAGTAAATCGAAATTGCTTTGTATAAAGGGATACCCATAACTGCTGTGTAAATTTCTACAAAATTAATTAACCGTTATTATTGTTTAGGTGAAGATAATATTTATATTACGTTTGAAGCTCCATCGTAAAGCACTTGAATTTTGCTAAAGTAAATATGGAACACAGTAAAAAGGAGGCTGGTTTCAATTAATTATTTGCATGATGTAAATATACGGCTATTTTAGGTACGACTCTAATTCTTGATGATTTTAGGTAAATTTTAATGAGAAAGGACATCTTAAATGCGTTAAGAAAACATTATCTTCCTTTTAAGTAGAAATTAAATCGTTAACAATTCATATTTCTCTCCGAAAGGTCTGGATAAAGCTTTCGATTTTCTCTCTTTACAAAATAAAAGCATTACGAAAGCTTTTGTAGAACTACATAAAGTTCAACTCGTATGGTACTCGTGTATGTGACAAACATTGTTTTGATATATTTTCAACAGTAGCAACACTAATTTAATTTCACTATTTGAAAAGACTGCAGCACTTCTCAAAATAAGTGGACCTTTGTTAGATTAAATCAAAATAGAAATATAAATGTAACGTATTAATTTCATTTGAAAAAAGCTTTAAATACTACTTTCATTACAATAAATGGATAGTCCAACTTTGGTTTAAACGAATTCAAGATCATTCTTCAAGAGAACAGATCTAACAAGTAGTATAATATGGGTGGAGAAAACGTTGTACTTGAATCTTTTTGAGAATATAAATGAAATTGCACGTTTTTTCTACTTGTGAATAGTAAATTGTGAACAGAATCTTAACGAAATCAGCGGTTTTCTCACCACCGTTTAAAAGAGAAGTAATTTGTTACGCCACCTTGAATATTCGCGAAATAATTTAAAATAAATTACAGAATATTAAACATCACACCAGAATCTATATCGTAATGAGTTACATTCCAGTTCAATTAAAGCGTAATTTATCAATTTGTAGCAATATGGTAAAACAAAACATAATTATTGTATCTTTTGTGTTTTCACGAGAATTACCGACGCACAATTCCTTGATTGAAAATATAAAGACAGAGAACGTTACAATTTTGATCTTTTCGCTTCTCTTGATAAAATCATTTAACAAGTTAAATGAACGCAATAATTTTGAACTTAAAAATTAAGTTATTTAATGGAAAATTGGAATAATTTGTAAACCGATATGGAAGCCTATCTTGAAGAACGCCGGTACTTTCGCCGTTTTAAAAGCCTTCTTCTGCCCTCTCCGTTCTGTTATTAAATTACATTATTATTATCTTGGAGTCTCCCGTTTTGCGTCCGGTTCATGGTAGAAATCGTATCAAAAGGAATGATCGATTGTATTTGTTATGCATTCTTGTCGAGAGACAGAACATAAAAATAATATCGGAAATTCATGAATTTCTTTTCCACATACAGGGAAAAATTGTAAATGTTTCTTTTTTTGTTTTACATTCGATCGTTTTGATGGAGTCAAACGCTGCCACAAAAAAAAAGGTGAAAGACGTTAAAGCTCACACTCTGGAGAACGATCTACCGGTTTGAATTCTAAACAACATTGGCAATGGCAAAAAAGAAACGGCAAATAAATGTAAATATTCTGAATAAAGTTTTAGTGGAAGTTTTATGCAGTAATTTCATCAAAATCATTGAAAAGATTATTTCTGAACTCTGGCTGCTGTTTAACAGACGTTTTGTTTCTTTATCAGAAAACAAGAAATCTGTCAATTATGTAAAGCGGATCGAAACGAACATCTTTAATACACAAAAATTAACATATAAAATATAACTTTTCAAAGAGAATGTATAAGAAATGTACATTCCCTACCTATTATTACATCAATTTTTATCAAAACAAGCATCGACTTATCAATGTTTCATGTTACAACCATATAAATAGTTAGGGAGGGTTGCGTGATTTTATGCGAACTGGTGCGCGATAAAAGCTCTTATTTTCGCTAAGCTACCGCAATCTTGACCTTTTTGCCCCCCTCCCTTATCCAGTGCTTTCTCTCATTCGTTTTTAAATAAATATTACGGATAGTATCAAGAGCGAATTCAATTTTCCTAAATTATTTCAATTAGCAAGATATTCGAGTTTCATTGAAAAGTACAGGAGAATTTGCAGATTCCACATCTTTGAAATGTTGTTTTATGGCAAGAAGGTATTAGCGTTGAACGTTTCAAAACAATAAACTTTTAATTCAACAAGTTCCTTTGCTATAAAAGTTTAATTGACCAAGTTTTTAATTGGATTCGCGTAGCACAACTAAACAGACAAAAAATAAAATTATAAGAATTCGGTTAGTGTTGAAGACTGTTTTCATTTCATAAATAAATTTTGATGAAATTAAATATTTAACGATATTGTTAGTTACTCGATTTGAACAGTCTAAATCAAAGAATTTGACATTTTGATAAAATATTTATCTGTAAATCGTGCTCTAGCATGATAGGTTAAAATATTCACGGTAAAAAAAAGGACTCGGTTGTATCGATCAACAACAATACATACAATACAGGGTGAATTCGTGCCATTATTTGAGTATCTGTGCTATTTTACAACGACGAAATGGAATTTTAAATCCACTTACGCCTTAAATTAGTGATATAGTTCATCAAATTAGTCATCAAATGCATTTTTGAAATAGGAAAAACAACATAAATTTATTATCTTTGCATCTAAAATGTTGATAAAATACATAACGTGTGAAAGCTTCCTGAAAAAGTTCCAAAAATAGATTCGTCTTAATTAATATCCATCTACATTTCTAGAAGGCATGCAATCATTTTAATCTCCACAACAACGACGAAGAATGTAGAAAAACATGTATTTTATATTCATGCAAGAAACACAAAACTCGAATTATTTTGTCTTGACAACTGGAGATATTAGTGCCCCAGTCACAACTCACCATATTTTTTATTACATAAAAAAATACAACAGCTCTATATTTCAAAATGTGCTATAAATAAAAGAAACCCACTATTCTGCCTTATATTAGAAAATCAAAAAAAGAGTCGCCCATAATTCAGGGTCGGATTAAATGTAACCTAGACTATGTAGAGGAAGATAATTGCTTTTATGATTGAAAATCTATCGCGTAAAAATGGTTATTCTACTTGCCAATAAATTATCTTCAGTTGCTGTGTAGTTTGATTGTTTGTTTTTGATAGATTTAAGGGGTTGCTGGAGTCTGGCCTCTATTCAATCTCCAAAAAAGTGGCAATTTCTCATTTTTCTTTAATCGTCGATTTCTCGCTTGTTTTCTGAGGTATTCAAACGCTCTAACCAGCTTGAATTGGTCGTTTAACGATGTATCCGAAGAAGTTTTTCATTCTGGAAAATTTTTACTAAATTCCAAAGTGCAGAGGAAATATCGGAGCATATCAAATTTTTTTAAATCACGCAGTTTCTACAATTTAAAAGATGAAAGATCGTGTTTCTGACATTTTCATATTAATCCAAAACAAAATTAATTAATATTAATACTTGTAAATGATAAGTGAAGAAAGAAGGGGATCAAATTTTCCGTGAAACTCGCTCAATTTTCAAAATTGGATTTTAAGCGAGCTTCATGCTTTTGGCTTCCACATTATCTTGCTAAATCTGAGAGTATGAAAGTTATGTATGGCATCACTATTGGATTTTTTTTTTAAATTTTCTTCAGTTATTTGAAAACTAACAAACATATCCTAAAAATTTTCAAAGATTTGGAAAATTGTCTATTTTCACATGCTGAATCAACAAATATCTGCGACATGTCCTTAAAGATTACAGTAGAAAATTACATGTATTTGTGCAGGCGTTAGATTTAATTTTAATCCGCTCCTGATCAAATTTATTGAATATCTGCCAATCTCTATACATAAATCATATCATATAAGTTGCTATATGGAAAACTTCTCCAACCACACTATGAGAAGGGGATTTCTTGATTCGTTGATGATTTTTATCATTAACTGAGCGAATATAAGAGACGCCAAAGCTCTCTATTTGAAGTCGATTCCTCTTTGTTATTTTGATCGGCTTTGTTGGTGGAGGAAAACGCTCCCATTATTCATAGATACGAAAAACAATGCTGGCATTGAAGAATAAACAGGACTGGCTCCAGCCTTGATTATTTGTTGAATTCTTCCAGCCGCACTTATATACACGATATATGCCAATTTCAGCTATTTTTTCAAGCAAACTAGATGCGAGTGATTTGAAATAGAAAACTTTACCCAACGAGTACCTGGTAGATTTTTCTAATGTATTCGGTCCTAATTAGCGGTCCATTGTAAATTCTTGTTGATAATTATTGGCAGTTTTAGAGGCAACAAAGGCCAAAGATGTGTAGTATTAGTCGTCGTCTCTTTCTCCCCCAATTTCTAAATATGATATAATTTTAAGCTGTATATTGTCAAGATAAAGTCCTAATTGTTGTTCCACATTTGAAACACCTCAGGGAGGTACAAACATAAACTTTACTTGTATTAAGCGAATATGCTAACGATTAACGATAATAAAAAATCAATAAGGAATGTGCGAATAATTGGAGTGATCAGCATTACTAAAGATTTTAAAAGAAAATGGTTCATGTTGTGGAAAAAATCATGCAATTCAACTTCATCTAATGGCGCATTTCAATCTCAGCCTTATCGTTAGGATTGTTAGGATGAAATATTTTTATTTTTAATTAAGCTGATAGTAATCTGTTAGATTTAAATTTACGTATACGTTCAAGTTTTCTAATGAGGAAGATTTTGTTGAAATTAACAGTGCTCTTCCTCTTCCTGTTCTGATGCTTCTTAACTAATGAATAAATAGGAATTGAGTAAATTTTGTTTGGAATTGGTTATAAATTTAATAAGCCGTCAATCTTATCTCTGAGAACAATATTCAACAATGATAATCCAATGATATTCAGTATTATTATATCTAATAGCTTGCTTCTAATACATATTCGAACACAATCAAATTCTGTGGTTTGCGCAATATTTACATTTCTAAAGCTTCTGCTTTATGCCGACGTCTCTCTGTTTCGTTACACTATGATTTCAATTCAAATACATGTAGTTGAGGCTTTTGTAATTTAGATTCAGTTAGAAATTTGATCTATATGTAAAGTTGCAGTGATTAAACTTGAAATAAATTGATCGAGATTGGATATTGCGAATTTGGGTGAGAATTTTTCAATTTTCTTTTATTAAATTTCACGGAAATAAATTAATGTTCGTAGAGCGACACACACTATATAAAATTTTTGGCATCTGTATCAAAAGTTTCTCTAATAAATCTCCAGTAGCTTCAATACAAGGTCGACTCTTTTTTATATTTTAAAACGACTCCAGTTATCGAACGATGCCAAAAGTAAAAGAAAACGAAAACAGACATTTCATCAAAATATTTAGACTCTGCACAAAAACACGATTTTATGATCGACGAAAATTTGCGTTTTTTTCCATGTTCCACTATATATAAGACATATGTAGTCATGTGTGAGTATTGTTAAATATCGTTCCACAACAATCTTTCATATTTCCTCATGTCATATTGACACAAAATCCAATATAACTCTATGAAAGTCGGACGAAAAGCCGAAGAAATCTATCCGTTGGAGAAATTGTCAATTTTTACGACTCTGACGATAAAAAATCGAACAAAAAAAGATGGGGGAAAGAGAATAGAATCAACAATTCCACCCCCACAATCTTCAAATAAATAAGAAAACAATTTGACACGAAAGACACATCCGTATGGATTTAGGCTCACACTATTCGACGAGTTGTTTGAATCTTAATTTGCCTTCACTATCGTTTTCTGAATGCCATGAGTATTATCCGAATGTACAGTGACGTTTAAAAAAAAGAGACCACCTCGTGTGCGACTGTGTAAAACAGGCTTTTGAGGGTGGTCACAACAATA
>JAZBGW010000617.1:0-20734 GCA_037464815.1 Mylabris variabilis | reverse complement strand
AGTTTAAAACGATCAAAAGCTTGCAATGTTGGAGCTACTGCTGGCGTTACAAAGTACATTGCTAAAAACATTCGAGAATTTATCGTTTTTTAATTATTATTATTTGTAGGGCAATGCAAGAAGTCCAATTAGATGCAAACATTAAACTGTTGGATTCACCAGGTATTGTATTTGCATCAAGTTCGGATAGTGTAGCATCGTTGAGGAATTCAATGAAAATATCACAATTACACGATCCGATAACACCAGCAAATGCTATTTTACAACGTGTAACTAAACAACAAATGATGGATATGTATAATATAACTGAATACAGTACGCCTGATGAATTTTATAGTTTGAAAGCAGCACGTATGGGCCGTTTTAAACGAGGCGGTATACCGGACGCTGAAGCTGCAGCTAGGAGTTTATTGGAAGATTGGAATACGTATTAATTACACTTATTAATCAATATTTTTATTAATCGAATATTTCCAGTGGAAAAATAAAATATTATACATTACCACCGGAAGATAATCCAAACCAAGTACATATAAGTTCGACGATTGTACAGGAAATGTCGAAAGAATTCGATTTAGATCAATTCGAAACGATGGAAGCGGAAACTTTAGATCAGATTGAAAAAGAATCTGAACCGGTTGAAAATTCGTTTGTTGTTGATAGTTTAGGACCTGTACAAGTTGATGAAGAAGGTGAGAAAATGGATGAAGATAAATCATCGGAGGAATTGGTAATTTTATCATTTTCCAAACAATTTTCATCTAATCCAATTCGATTTGTAGTTGAATAAAAATATAGCTATTCAAACAAACAAGAAGCAGAAAAAGAATCAAGATGATGATTCGAAAATCGATCCAGAAATGGAATTGGAAGGTAATCAGAAATTGAATCAGATCCGTAAGAGGCAGTTTAAAAAAGAGAAGAAATTGAGGAATCGTCGCGAAAAAGTCGCTTTAGAATTATCGAATAATTTAGAGAATTGTACATTGATAAACGACAATATTGATGATTATGATTTCAATCAAGATTTTACAATGTAAAAGACACAATATAAAAAAGATAATTTTAAAATTGATTCGGTGGTTGGTAGTTTGGTAGAATTTGCCAAACTTTTTCACGCCATTTTCTCTTCTTCAAATCTTTGGCACGTTCTAGTTGTAAAATAGCCGGCAATGAGCGCCATTGGTGGAAAACATTGAACAGCAACTTCCTAAAAATCGACAATTGGTTAATTTGAATGATAACTTCACGTTTATACCAACATTTTGTAATGTTTTTGTGCCTTTTTAATTCTTCGATCCTCCTCGCCTATTTGTATACAAACATATCGATCCCATGCTAGGAATACGTTTAGTTGTAAACGGAAATCGTAATAATCTTCAGCTACTTGCCTATTTCGCCTATTCTCAAGTCGTAAATTTATCAAAACTTTTACACACTTTAAGAGAATATTTTTGTTATAAACCGCATCAGCAAGTTTGTATTTAAGAAGATACGAATCTTCAACGTTATCTTTTAAACGATTCCATCCAATTATCAACAATTTTCTTTTATAATGGACAATGCTTTTATCATAATTAATTTTAGACTTTTTATAAATCATTAAGAATTTCTTGAAACTCGATTTTAGCAAGTTACGGTTGTGAAAATTCACCGATTTCTCCCATTTCTCGATGAAAATCACTTTGTTCCGTTGCCGAATCTGTTCGCGTCTCAATTGTTGTTCACGATTCCGTTTGACAAGTTCTAAATTTTTACGTTTCTCCTCCTCATCTTGTATCCGTTTCTTCTCCAAAGTGATTCCCAGCATACGTTTTCTAGTCTCTTCAATGCTACGTTTCCGTTCAAGTATGATTTGATGATTTTGTGCACGTTTCAATGCTTTCTCTTCCATCTCTTGTACGAATTTCGGTGCTTTATTTACCATTATTGTGAATTCTTTATTGCGACATTGTAACGCTGTTGGATTATTCAATTTGGTTTTTGTTGAACAGTTTGCGAAAATTTCACGTATTTCAATTTTGGAATTTTTCATTGATTTTAGCGCCTCTTCTTTCAACAAACCCATCTTTAATTCATTAATTAAACGTTCTTTTGCTTCTAATTTATATTGAAGGTTCTCGATTGCATATTTTTGAGCGTTGTAGCGATTCTCGTATTTTTCTACCGGTAAAACTTGGTGTCTTCCTGGTGTTTGCTGCTTTCTTTTCGTCGAATTTAAAGTTGCAACTAAATTATCCAGTTTTTCCCGTTGTTCAACTTTACGTTCATTCAAAGCACGATTTTCGTGTGTAACTTTAATTCGCCTATGCCAACAATTAAAATATTTATGCAAAATGTCCTTATCCATTTCTTTTAATATGATGTTCTTGTTGTGTCAATCGGTTGCTAAGTTTCGATTTAAACTTCGCGCTTTTACTTGCATTGAATGTTAGAGGGCGCTCAGATTCTCCTGTCAATTTTTTCGTTATGTTGGTAGATCTTATTGTCAATCAACAATGCCAAGTCTTTCAGTTTTTCGGTAGATTAACAAAAAATTCTATTTAAAATTTTTATTGAAATTTTATAAAGAATAGATTGCCGTGTGTATTGATTACAAGTCGATTGGATTTAGTTCTCAAAAAATGCTTGAATGTCGCGTATATTCTACAAAGTTCAAGTTCAATCTTGTATTAGGACGACAATTGACAGATCTGGCAACAGTGGTTTAGTTTAACAAGATGGCCGTACTACTGTGGTGAGTAAATTAAAAATAAATAATTAATAATTTTAAAGATTTTTATACAACAAAATTAATGAATTTGGTAATATTAAACAGATTCTTATTTATTATTCAATAATGAATTAGATTTCTTATTAAAAATTATTAATTGTTGTTATTGTTTTCGCGTAATAATCAAAACAAAATGGAATCGTCCTCCATTAATAAATATTGGATTAAATTAATCGATTATTTTTTTTTGCAGACGTTTATTTAATTTTTCATTATTTGAAATGGATGCAATAGTAGAGGAGCCACCCGATGAGGGGGCTCAAGATTTAAATTTAATCGATGCTGGACAGTGGACACAAAATGGACAATTACCAAATAATTCAACATTTCTTTATATTGCTGTAAATAATCAAAATAATTTAACATACATTTGAAAATTTATTGACGAGATTATAATTTTAGGTAGAATATGTTAAAGATGAATATAAGATTAACCAAAATACTTTAATAAACCAACACAATGATGGTTTTGACTTTGAACAACATCAGCAACAACAACAACAAAACCACCAACAACATCATCATGTTAGTCCTTTAGATCCGAATATGAGTAGTGTAGCACATTATAGTCCAGTTTATAGTGATACATCAAATGAATTTAATCCAATTGTTATACATCAATTAGTAGAATCAGATACAACAAATGGTACAGTAACAACAACAACGACAACACAAAATGATATTATCAACAATTTAACAACATCATTAGTTGAAACAATGCCAGTATTGTGCAATAATGATATACGTGATGTTGTTAATAATCAATTTTTACAAATGGTAACAAATGATAATACACCACCAACAACAACAACAACAACAAATATATCAATCAATAATGGTGATAATACTAGTGATAATCTTGTAAATCATGATAATAATAATAATAATAATGTTAGTAGTAATAATGAGGATCAAAGACAAGTAGAATTATTGATAACAGATCAAGAAACTGGTATATCGTATAGTGTACGTTCACAAGAATTTTTAGTTGAACGTTGTTTAGATGATGAACAATTATTAAATGCATTAACACCAGATCCACTATTAGAATCGGATTTATTAACATTAGATGAGAATACATTGAAAACTGAATTGAATGATGATATTATTAATACATCAGTTATTGATACAACAAATGTTATTAATAATTATGTAACAAGTTTAACAACAACACCGATTATACAAAGTGATATTAAAATTACTGATAATCATAATGATAATCAATATAAAATTGAAACAAGGCGACATAAAAATTTAGAAATTGATTTTGAAGATCAGTTGTGTAAGTAAATATCGACATACAGGATCTGTTACAAAAATGTAGACAATTCTTGTGATTTTCTCAGTTGATCGACTAATTTTCTAATCTTTCTGAAAGATAGTGTTACAAATGTAGGGGAAACTGGGGTAAATTGCACCAAAAGTCTGCAGTGCTTCAATAATTAATTTTTACAATCAGTTCTTTCCTAAATAGTTTTAATACAAACTTTCATCTTCAATAAATATTCATCGATCATATAAATTAATCATTTTAAGAAAATATTATTATTGGTGATTATATTTAAGTAGTCGAAAAGGTGCAATTGGTCCCAGGACCGGGATAAATTGAACTTGAATCAAGGTAAATTGAATTCATGCCAAAAAATATTAGAAAATCATTATTTATACATACAAAATTATCCTCTTATTAAATTATTACTTGTATGACGTCGATAATTGCATTTTTTAGTGAAAATTTCCAAATCAATATAAATAAAAATTTTAATAGTAATGTTAGGGCTTGAAAATTGGTTTTGCTGCCAAACACCAGAGGGCTATTTGAACTAACAGATTAACATGGTCGTTAGCCATCTGTATAGTATGTAATCTGTGTCGTCTATGCGCATACCGCTGCGCTGTCACCAAGCTATTTTGCGCCAACCAATTTTCCTCGAATCATTTTTATAAGGATATTTTTTAAAATAAATATTTTTATGATGATTATTAAATAGTTTAATGATTGCAGAAGTCGATGAAATAAATTTTAATTAGAAGTAATTGTAAACTAAAAATTAAAATCACAAAAATAATGGTTAGGAAGCATCAAAACAATAATTTAGGTTTTTTTTCAGGAATACAAAAATTCAAAAAATCGTTTTTTTCCTTCATCGCGATATTAGACTTCATTATTTTTGATTTCATGTGTGTACATGTATTTATATTCAAATAATTACAGCAATTCAATTTACCCCGACGACCATTTTACCCTGATTTCCCCTATAAAACATTGTTGAAATCATATTGTCAACTAAGATGAGAAACATCAAAAATTGTCACATCACTAATATGAATACATTTTTTTTTTCTAATGTTGCAATTGTTTTTATAGTGTCGAAAGTTTATAGTATTATTGATAAGCCAGTATTATCAAGGGCACGTGCTACATTACCGGAAACATATCTTGTTTTTAATAAAATTGATAATAATGAAAATATTGGTGTATTTGCTAAACGAATGATACCAAAACGTACACAATTTGGACCATTAACTGGTATTTTAACAAATTTCGATGAGAATCAATTTAAAGAAGATGTAAATAATTTAATATTTTTAATTAAAAATGATAATGACAATACAATTGTTCGTTTAGATGTATCAGATGAAAGTAAGTTTCTTATATTTTATAAATAACATAAATTATTATATTTTCCAATAAATTGTAGATGTTTCAAATTGGATGAGTTTCGTGAGGAAAGCTAGAAATTTTAATGAACAAAACCTTGTAATTAGTCAAGAAGGTAATGGTTTATATTTTACAACAACGAAAAATATTGCACCTAAAGAGGAATTAAAAGTAATTCTTTTAAAAAAAATAAATGTATTCTCTATACGGTGACTCAAGAGATCCGACTTAAGTAGTAAAATTAGTCCACAATAGATACAGTAGTAAGCACTTTAATTTTCATAAAAAAATCTGGTTCTTCTTATTTGTGACGAATTTAGAAAATTCATTACACTAGCAAGTGGCAATATTTCAAATACCCCTGTCAAAGTGTTTACTACTGTATCTATTGTGGACTAATTTTACTACTTAAGTCGAATCTCCTAAGTCACCGTATAGAGAATACACACTAATTATTGAATTATAGGTTGGTTATTGTTTAAATTATGCAAATCGTTATAAATTAACTGTATTAAATCCACCAGAAGAACGTACATGGCAATGTTTTGAATGTACAGAAACATTTACAACATCAGACGAATTACAAAAACATTTAAATATACATGATAATGATTGTGGTAATGATAATGTAAAAGATGAGAATATAAAACCACGAAAGAAAATTAATAAAAATTTAAAACGAAAATTAACAACAGCATTACAACAAAAAACTAATAATAATGAAGCATTAAAATGTAATAATTGTAATCAACTATTTATACAAACTGGTAAATTAGCATTAAGGAATCATTTAATTGAGAAACATTTAATGACACGTTTCAATTCTATTGATGAACATTTTTCATCTATTGGGTAAGTATTGTATTTAAATAATGGAATGAGAAAAAAAAATATAATTTTTTTAGTGATTATTTTAAATGTGATAGTTGCGGTGTTGTTTTTAATACAGAAAATTTATTAAAAATACATAATTATCAACATTATCCTGATAATTCTGATGAACAAACAAATCATATTTGTCCAAGTTGTCAACGTAAATTTCCAACACAACGTCAATTAGTAACACATGTTTCTGTACATAATTTAATTAATAATGGTGTACAACAACAAAAACAACCTGAGAAACAGGAGAGTTTTAAATGTTCAGTTTGTCATAAGATTTTCGCGTTACGTGAACGCTTACGGGTGAGTATTGATTATAATTGGATTTCTTTACAGGCATGTTCCAGTAAAGCTAATTAAGGCTGCGGACCACTACTTTTTATGAAAATGGAGAATGTTTGGCACACGATTACTCGTTTGTTTTTTAAAATGTAGAAACGTGCGATAGCGTAATGGAAAGAACGTTTCAAGGTGCAGGAGAAGGACGATTCTGTTTTTGGAAAATTTTGAGGAAATTCTGAATTACAGACAATTGTCTCGAGGCATGTTTTTTTTATAATTTTCCCCGCAGCTCAGCCTATGTTGATTATTTTTTTTAAATATAACAAATTCAAAGGGTTTTCCAATTATCCAAGAAATTTTCCGATCGACTTGTTACTTTTCCGGAATTGTAATAAAAACGGGCACGCTGAGGCAGTACTTTTTTGCACATTTTTAAAGATGGATAAGCGGGTGATTGCTTGTTCGAAAGCTTATCCATGTGAGGGAAACCTGACGTCTGTGAAAAATCCAATTTTGGAAAATTTTGAGAAAGCTTATTTGTTATTTTTATCTATTGAAAAAAAGTTAGTAACAGAGTTGCCCAAAGATCATATTTTTGTAGGAAAGACTTATTTATTTCCCTGTGAACAGTTAGGATTAAGCGGATTTTCCGTATTTCATGATGTAAGATGTGTTATCTACATTCATACACCTTAATTTTAATCCTCGTTGCCACATTTCCTTTCAGATTTAGAAGGTCTAGCTTTGCCACCCGTACCAATTGTAGGCGTTTGTCTTGCGTTACGCTTGAATTATTATTCCTCAAACTTTTCTAAAACAGAATCGTCCTTCTCCTGCACCCTGAAATGCTCTTGCCATATCGCTGTTTCTACATTTTAAAAGACAAGCGAGAAATTGTGTGTCAAACATTCCTCATTTTAATAAAAAGTAGTGGTCCGCAGCCTTAAGTCGAATTGAATTGTAATTTTTACGTGATTTGCTGTTTCGGGGGTTTTCAGTTCTCTAAGTCAAAAATCACAAAAACTATCGAATTTAGATTTGTTAAAAAACAAAAATCTTTTGAAATTGTCCCACAAAAATTATCTTTATATTCTGCTATTGATTATAGTGTTGTAACAACCAAATTTTAAAATTTTCAGCGTCATATGTTGGTACATGGTTCAGATGAATCGAAACCATTACAATGTAAAACATGTAATAAACGTTTTTTAAATAATTCCGCCTTAGCTGGTCATTTAAAAACACATTTTGTTGGTAAAAAAATCTTTGAATGTCCAATATGTAAAGAGAGTTTTGATCATGTATTAAAATTAAAATTACATGTACCGAAACATTGTGAAAATAATTTATATTCATGTCCACATTGTACAAAAGTATGTAAAAAGTATAGTATGATAAGGAAACATATAAGGGCATTTCATTGTGATCAAAAACATAATTGTCCACATTGTACAAAAATGTTTCCAACATTAGATAAATTAAAAATGCATCTATTACGTCATTCTGATCATCGTGAATTTCTATGTTCAGATTGTGGTAAACAATTTAAACGTAAAGATAAATTAAAAGAACATTGTAAAAGGATGCATTCAGAAGAACGTGAAAATAATATACCGAAAATTAATAATAATAATAATAATAATATAAATAACAATAATAATAAACAACAATCGAAAAAATTGAATCCAAAAGTTGAACCAACTGATTTTCATCGTTTTATATATAAATGTCATACGTGTTTGATTGGTTTTAAAAGACGTGGTATGTTAGTGAATCATTTAGCAAAACGTCATCCAGATATACCACCAGATTCAGTACCTGAATTAAATTTACCAATATTACAAACAACACGTGATTATTATTGTCAACATTGTGATAAAGTATATAAAAGTAGTTCAAAACGTAAAGCACATATATTAAAAAATCATCCAGGTGCTGCATTACCAATGAGTAATAGAAAACATGGTTCATATCCAGATAATACAAATTTACCAAATCCAACATTTTCACAAACTGTTGGTAGTATAACAACACGTCCACAAAATTGTAATTGGTGTCATAAACAATATGCAAGTAAAGCGAAATTATTACAACATCAAAGGAAGAAACATAATGAACAATTAGTACAACAACAACAACAAGAACAACAAATCCAGCAACAACAACAAGATGAACAACAACCACAAGAAAATCAAGAAATGAAAGATATTAATGATTTTGATGAACACAATTTAATAAACGAATATAAAGTTACTGAAGTTAATATATTAGATAATACTTTAATTAAAGATTACGAACATGGTCGTGATAATGATCAATATTTAGTGGCAATTGGTAATGGTGATAATTTTACAACAAACGATTCACATCTTTACCGTTTATTAACAACAAGTAATGGTAAATAATTTTATAAATATTATTTTTCTATACAATAAGAAAATATTAAAGAAATTTCAGGTTTAGTACCACCACGTTGAAGAGATGAATCAAATCGAATTTTTGGATATTTTCTGATAATTACTACTACTCCTATAATTAAGGAGATTGTTTCCTGCTTTTTCTAAGGGGAGAATATTGGAGACAGTTTGGATTGATGGATGCCAAGTTTGTGCCGTAGGTTGAAACCTACGTATATTTTAGATAGTTAATAATGATGGAAGATTTTCGAAATTGGATGAATTTTTGTTTCTAATCTTATCTCTATACTCGTATAAACAGTTGGTTTTTTTTCTAACATAACAATGATTGTAATTTTCCACTAAATTGATTAGAATTGTTTTATCAATAAGGACGAATACGAGAGTCCTGTACAATAATTGCTAATATTTTAGTATTAGGTGTGATTTAATTTTTAAAACTTTCTAACAATTTCAATATAATAATAGGTTTGGCTAAATTTAGAGAACCGATCGTATTCTATGATACTAACCATTAAATTCTAATGAATACGTTTTCCAAAAACTAAATTTTTTGTATTGAAAAAGTTTCAAGCCTGGTCAATTTTTTTTCGAGATAAACTTTTAATGGTAATAACGGGCTGTGAAACTTGTACTAATTTGTTTATTTGAATTAAATTTGTGACCTCTTGACTTTACCCTGTGATTGTTGATACCAAATCATTGTCTTTAATGTAATTATCTAATAGAGAATTTATAATTTTTCAATAACTGAAAAATTGTGGGAATATTGAAGGAGTATTTTAGAAAGAAAAAAAATGTTGATATTTTTCAACTATTTTTATGAAATATTGTAAGAAAATTAACAAAAAAGAAAAAAATCAATGCAGATTGCTTTTTAAATAATTAGGAATATATATATCTGCTTAAATTATTTATAATTTGTTTAATTACCCATATTATTCAAAAGTACTATTACGTGGCCATGGATCTGTATCACTTTCAGCATAAACTTCATGATCTGAAGCACTTGTAACTTGTGATGTATATGAACTTTCACCAACACAGGTATAGTAGCTCTCTTTTTTACTGGTACTTTTACCTAGATTGTTGAGACCTTCAGAAGCGCGCTGGTTTGCCGGGTCCAACCTGAGGAATTTATAAAATAATCAAGTGTAAAGCACAAGGAAAAAGACGGAGAGAAAATGGTACCACTATCATAACCTGGGCTTCTGATTAATATAAGATGAAATGAAACAGTAAAAACCCTTTTCTTTTGTTCTCCAAACAATAATACAAAGCAGACCGGTTTCGGTTTGTTATGCATCAGTGCTCTACAGTCATAAATACAAATAACAATGAAGAGTGCAAAAACGTAAGAAAATTTTCAAAAAATAAAACTGTTTGAGAACCATTAGTCATCAATCAATATTAATACGTGAAGGAAAAAGTTTGTACCCCTTTTTAAGCACATTGCACTCACACAGGAGTGTGAGATTTGGCATAGTTCATATTGAGAAGTACAGAAAGATAAAATTTATGTATAATGTGTTAAGCCGGTTTTCCACCAAGCAAACTGTTCAAAAAACAACACAAAACTTGTTCCGCAAGAATGTCCTTCACGAACAACGATGCATTTGTAATAATGAGCTGTGGTTGGTTTTTCATAATGAATGGTCAAAAGAGAAGAAATCGAGATATTGGGTCAATTCCCTATTAAGAAAAAGAGGCACTAATGGTGCAAATGGATTATTGGCTGATTTAAGTAGTGACGATGTTGGATTAAATGGAGAATTGAGGTCTTCCTTCCACAGTTTTACCAGAATGTCAAGTACCGATTTTGAACTGTTAATTAATCTGGTAGGGCATAAAATTACTAAGAAAAATACAAATTACCGGGACGCAATTTCGGTAGAGGAACGCTTGGCAGTGACTTTGAGCTACCTGGCTACTGGGGATAGTTCTCAATTATTAAAAATATTCGTTTCAATCAAACAGACTAAACAACTCGAACAAACTTGTTTTCCTTTGATGTACCGACTCGAAATGGGAAAGTGTTTACGCAAAACACTGTTCTCTGTCAAATTTGTTTTTGGAACTGTTTAGTTTTTATAACTCGTGGTTAATTTTGTTGAGAAAAACTGTTTTTGTTTGTGTTTTGACTTGGTGGAAAACCGGCTTTACAAATACAGTTTTTGTGCACAAATATCTCGATGGAATAATATTGATTATTGATTGATAACTAGTGGTTCTCAAACAGATTTACTTTTTGAAAGAATTTTTACGTTTTTGGTCGCTTGGTTTTATGCACTCTTCATTGTTACTTGTAGGTAGGAAGTTTTTGACTATAGAGCACTGATGATAATATAACAAGCCGAAACCGGTCTGCTTCATATTATTTTTTAATAAACTATTCCTTGGAAGAAAACCAAAGAAAGGGCTTCTTACTTTTTCATTTCATCTTAAATTAAAATAGACGTAATCTACCAATCTATTGTGCTACTTTTAGAGCAAAATGCAGGTATGTCTTTAATAGTATTGAAATTTTCAGATTTTAGTTTATGGGTGCAGGCAAAAGGTATCAAAACAAACAAGATTTTTAAATAATTCTCAGGTAGATAACGTAAAAATCTGGTAAATTACCTTAAAGCTGTTGTATAGTGGTCGAAAGCTTCATCGTCTTTTTGTAAATTAACAAAACAATCACCTAATAATTGATGCAATTTCGACGTTGGATATTGTTCAACATACTTCAACAATAATTGTTTGGCTTGTTCATATTGTTGTTCTTGTTGTAAATATTCAGCTAACATATAAACAGCATTCGTTAAAAATGATTTATCTTGTTCAACAGCATTTTGTAGAATTTTCTTGATTGTTTTACCAGGTGTCATTGGATCTTTCAACAATACTGTAGCATGTAACTGTTATAAAATAACGAAATTAATAATTAAACAATTTCAATATTAAATCAAATCAAATTACGGTTAATGATTGTGGACTATAATTGAGTTGTTTGCATGCATTCACAGCTACAGTATCAGCTTCACGTAAACGATTCATTTTTATATAACAATCAATTAAACATTGATGCAAATCGAAACGGTATGGACATATTTGTAATGCTTCTGTACAATGTTGTACGGCATCGTGTAATTTATTAATTTCAAATAATGTTCTAGCTTTTAATAAGAATGCTTCAATATTACGATTATTTATTGATAATGCTTGATGTCCAAAATATGCAGCTTTTTCATATTTTTTCGTTGCATAATTATAATTACCAATAACAATCCAATGTTCACATTTCCATGATAACATATCAATATTATTATTATAATTAGTTAAATTCTCCAAAATTTGTAAATATTCTGTACTTTTACTTAAATCACTAACCAATAACGTTGATAATAGATCGCGTCCAAATAACAAATCCGAATCTAAACGCAATGCACGTTGTAAAATATTTATAGCTTTCTCATTATCACACAAATAATGATAACAATAACCCATACATACTAATAATGTTACATTATCTTTGAGTAAACCTAATTGATCCATTTGTTTATATGTTTGTAATGCATTATGGAAATCACGTGAATATAATTGTGCTTGTGCTTTCAACCATGAATTCAACCAAATATTCTCATTTGTAAACTGTACCATAAAAGTGTTAACTTCAACACCTTGTATACCTAATTTTAACAAATTCTCAGCTGCTTCCAACGATAACGGGCATTCTTTTAATACTTCTTTATAATATGTAATAGCTGAACGTTCCATGCCTTGATCACGAAACAAATTACCTAATGCCATATTGATTTTTGGTGTACGTTGTCTTGATGGTACTGATTGTAAAATTTCTAGTGCGGCTTTTGCCTGTTTTAATTGCATTAAACATAAATGGATTTTATATTTGATTTCATTATCATTCATTATTGATTCATTATTATCTAATTTATTATTATTATTATTTGAAGACGATTTTGTTTTTAATAGTTTGCGTATTTGTAACGATTGACGATAGAAATTCTCAGCTTGTTGATAGTGCTGTGTTTGATATAAAGAATCAGCATAATAGATGATTATTTGGAATTTATTCGGTAATGATAATAATTCACGACGTTGTTCGGAAGCTGTTAAAACTAAATCACACTGAAACATGAAATTGTCTTAAAACTTGTATTAATTAATAAAACATAAGATTTACCACTTTAATTACATTAGAGTATAATTGTAATTCGTACATTGATTGAATATGTTGTAGTAAATTACTCATTTTTATTCACAAAAATTGATTATTCTAAATTCTTTTTTTGATTGTTTATATCGGTTGACGTGTGGAATTTTAGGTTAGAATTTTGAATTTTTTATCTTATTGTAGTGGCCAAACTGATTACACCAAGACGGCGTTCAGATATCAAAACTTATGATGGAGAATTTCAATTACATTAAAATTAAATTATTCTCTAAACAATAGAGATCTTACCACAAAACGATTAGAAACGTTTTGATAAACTATTGTTTGTTAATTTTGCAATTTATTGGATAAATCCAAGTTTTGTAAATTGTTTTTTATTCACTTTCGAATTTATGAACGCAGTTCTGGCCAGAGCAAATTATCCTTTTATTTAAACTATACTCTGTTTTTAAACTAGGAGGAGTAATTTGAATTTTGCGCGCCTAAATGTTAGCTTCCTATTGATTATTTTACAGGCAAGTTTACACAACTCAATTTTTCAAAAATTTTGACACTAACACTGTTATTTCTGTAAAACTAAATTTTAATTGTACGATGTACTGCATAATTAAATAATAATTCACAAGTTTATGAGTCTTTATTAATTATAATTAATTAATTGTAGTACAATAATTGAAATTTTGTTTGAGTCTACATCAAATACTTTAATCTTTTATTATTTGCGTGCACTAGGTAGCGAAATTACAGCGGTAAAAAAAGACAAAATCCCTTCATCATAAAAGTCATTTAAAAAAATGTCACAAAATTGTCAATGTATTTTTGAAATAAAAAAAAATCAAATAATGGGTACATGTGATAGTAAATGTTGTGGTAGAAGACGTCGGGAGTCTGAACTCGAACAAATGGAGAATACACAAAGGATCATCATTCCACAAGGACTAGTTAATCCAACACATACGACTGTTATTGAAATACCGGCGCGTTTAACTGAAGAACCAGTACTGTACGCTAAATGGAATTCGACGAAACAAAAAATTACAGTAGATAGGCGTCCAAATAAACATATACATGAAAACGCTGTAGTTCCATTTAGAGTAAGATACGAGAATTGGGAATTACGAATATTTAAATTTCAAATAATTTACAGTCGCACAGTTACCCTGCCCTGACTTATCACACCACATCTCCGGTAATTCGCAAATTATACCTTGTGCACTAACTAAAGGACATCGAGGAGATAACGCACGTACAAATTCACAAAAATTCCAGTTAAAAGTAGGTGGAGAAATAGAGATATTAACCAATAAAAAAAAACAATAATGGGAAACTATCCAGTGCCGTGGAGACAATCACTTTTGATTGAATCTAAATTAATATAGAAACCACTGGTTATTCAAATACAATTAAAGCTCCACTGATCAGGCGTGGCTAGAGACGAACGTGCTCAACCTCATCGATGTCCTTTAATTCTGATTCGCACTTTAACATCGTGTTCTTTAGCGGTTTCAATTAATCCACAATCGGAAGATTGTGCGCTAATTGCGACTAACGAACATTGAACCATTTGAATGTTAATAAAATTCTCGATAATTTTCCACAGAATGAATCACATTTCTTCAATATGTCAGCAAATCTAACCAGTCCGGTAATTGCTTATTTATTTTGTTTAAACAACAAATAAATGTTGTTGTAGTTACAGATACCGACAGGACCACGAATAGAATCCGTACGTTCAATATCATCATAATAAAAGAGATATTTTGTGATATTTAAGGCGTTACAGGTGGATTTACAAAATAGAGAACAGACAGAAAGGGAGATTCTCGAACGAGATTTAGAACAATTCCAACAGGCTCGCCGGCGATTAGTGGGGCACACAACCGAGCTAGCTACTAATTCCTATATGGAGGACGAACCTTAATTCTTATTATAGATAGTTTAATGATAGAAAAAAACAAAAAACAAAATCTGTACAATAAAAATATCTTTGGTATATTTATTGGTATATTTTTCATTATATGGTTAGATAGAGAAAAAAATTCTGCATCGATCTGTATTAGCATTCCCTATATTTATCTTTGATAATTTATCAGTTATTCAAAATTTTCAATTAATTCAATCATCTCCCTTGAAAAAAAATGTATAGTTGTACCAATTTTCTAAGGGAATGGCTAAAGTAATAGAATAAAGTCAAGTTTATTTAATGCTTCAATTGTAAATAGTAGCTCATAATATCTATGGCGTTGAGCTTAAAAATCAAGCAGGTCTTGCTAAATATTAACATCATTTTTGTATTTTGTTATTTTACTAAGCCTTCTATGCATTTTATTATATGCTCGGTGCAGATAACTGAACTTTTTATTGACACAAAAGTTAATAAATTCTCTGTATATACCAACCTGACGCCTTTAAAATTCTTAGATTTTAACGGGTACAATTAGGGAATTTACAGTTGTTAGATTCAATTATTTTCGTGGACCGTGTACAGACATGTAAATATATCATAGATCTAGTCATATTTCATAATTATAGTAATAATTTGTAAATAATGATTAAATAAGGGATCTTGAAATTGGATATGAGCTTACAACTGTGGGAACAATTGTTTCTGATTTAAATAATTATTATTCTTAATAAATTCAATCTTTATATGTAGTCTAATTAATATCATACTTTTCTTTATAATAGGCTACTTTCAGTTGAGAAATATAAGAAACATTTTGAAAATAACAGCAGTCTGCTTTACTTTTCTCTTACATTATTTCTTATAAATTCTTATAATAGTGGTAATTTGGGTTGCCTACTTATATTTGTACCAGAATTCCCAGGCAAGCGCTATCCGTATAGTATGCTAGATCTATGAAGTATATCTGTGTATACCAACCTGACGCCTTTAAAATTCTTAGATTTTAACGGGTACAATTAGGGAATTTAGTATTGTTAGGCTCGTGTCAAGATTCAATTATGTTCGTGGACCGTGTATAGTTGAATTAATTTGGCATAGGCGAGTATAGGTAGGGAGGGAGATGAGCCATCTGTCGGTAGTTGCAAGAAAACGTACACTTGGCAACACTGTTTGTTTACATATTGAATTCATTTTACTATTGAAGTTTTTCTTTATTATTTTTTATGAGAAATTCAATAAAAATATCGTAAATAAAAGTTAAAACACATAGTTGGACACTTTTTTTTTATTTAAACAACGTATATGTGGCAAAAATTGTTATTGTAATCAATTACTTGACCAATTTCCAGCATATCACCAAGATAGGTAAGAGCCCCATATTTTATTTATTTCCAATAATTTTGTACCGAGTCTCAATTTAAGGCTTCTTTAAAGTCGTATTCTAGCAGTATACGTCGAAAAAAGTGAAAAAAGTTTCTTATATCGTACTACAGACATATTGTGATTATTGTGAAATAAATCCTTATAATCGTTATCCGTTTTCCCACCCTCAACTAATATATAAAATTTAACAATCATCTCATTTTCAAAATCATTAAAATTCGCTTTAATATGAAATAAATTAAGTTTTGTATTATCATTATTATCTAATTCTCTCTGGCTTTGACGCCATTGTTAAATTTTAACGAATTAACAACCTAACCTATAATTTCCAATGTCGTTTGTAAACGTAAATTGAGGTTACGTCGATTTGTCTTAAAAAAAAATCCAACATTATGGGTTCAAGTAGTAAAAAATATAAAGAAAAAGAAAAGGAGAAAGAGGCCCGTAAACGGCGCCATCGCAGCCCTAGCTACAGTGATGAACAGGAATCGTCGAAACGCCACCGCCACAAAAGACACCACAAGGATAGAAAACGGGATAAATCACGCCAAGATTACGATAGTGATGGTAAGAATTACTAAATTATTATCCGGATCTATTATAATTTTATAATAATTTCAGGTTCTGATGTTGTTGAAATTGTACCCGATGAGAAATCTGATGAACAATTAACCTCCGGTTCTGTTGAGAGTCTATCAATTGACGAAACAAACAAATTACGTGCAAAACTCGGTTTAAAACCCCTCGAAGTATCTGGCCAATCATCATCATCAACAAATGATGATAAAAGAGATGATGGTAAAAAGAAAGATGATTGGGGTGAATTTTATCATAAACCAGCCGAGAATCTGGCTGAAAAAACCGAACAAGAGAAATTACGTGAAAAATTAGCTGTACGTAAAGAGAGACGACAATTGGAGACTAAATTGAATAAAGTTAAACTATTAGCGGACAGTGATAGTGATGATAATGCTGAATCGTGGGTTAATAAAAATCGTAAATTGGAAGAAGCCAAAAAAGAGGCGGAGAAACGTGCAAAAATGTTGGAGGAATTAGACGAACAATTTGGTGTTGGTGATTTAGTTGAAAATGAACAGAAGAAATTGAAACAGAAACAATACACTGAAAGACATTTGAAAGGTCTACGTGTCGAGCATGATGTTCATAATTTAGCTGAAGAAAGAGATATTATTTTAACATTAAAAGATAAAGATGTATTGCAAGATGACGATGATGTATTGATTAATGTTAATCTAGTTGATGATGAACGTTCTAAAAAGAATGTTGAAAATAAAACGAAAAAAGTCATATATAATCCATATGATAATGAAGAATACGATGAATTGGGGAATTTAAAAGAGAAAACGCTATTATCAAAATATGATGTTGAAATTGATGGTGAGAAAAAGAATAGTTTTACAATTGGTATTGATAGTATAGCTGAACGTAAGAAACAACAACAAATACAAGATACAATAAAAGCGAAATTAGCTAAAAAGAAAATTGAAAGTATCATTGATAAAGATTTAAAGATTGCATCAGAATATTATAATGAGGATGAATTATCGAAATTTAAGAAACCGAAAAAGAAGAATCGTAAAATCCGTAGTAAAATGCTAACAGCTGATGATTTAGAACAGAGTGTAAATAGAGGTATTGAAGATGTTGGTTCTAGACGGCCGAAAAAGGAAGAATCCCATATTGATGAGCTACCAGGTAATCACTTTTATCACATAATACAGTCGAACTCGGTTATAGCGTACGTATTTTCAGTTATAGCGTATTATTTGTATTAGAGCGGCCGAATCTCCATACGTACAAAGTATTTCAAACTCTGTTATAACGTAGCTAAAACTCCGATATAACGTATACATTTTTAGAATCTTAGGGGGAAATTTTCAAATTTTCGGCTGTCAATCATCACTTATCTCATTGTTAAATTAATCCTCGTGTAACTCTAATTGAATTTGAATTTTGGCTACTTTACTTCAGTTTTGAGTCTGAAGGCGGACGTGTGCAACATATCTGTAAAACGTAAAGTCGTTTCTCTTGAAACAAAACAAAAAATAGTGATTGGTTTTATCGCAAAAGGTGCTAAACAAAGTGAGGCGTGTAAAAAATTCGAATTAGTGGCATCGAAAAAGTAAGAATAAATGATTGAAAAGTGGAATAAACTAAATTGCAACAAAAGCAGAATGAAAATAAGGACGGTGCACGAAGATTTTAACTCTGCTCTAAATTTGGTTTAAACAACAGAGAACTTTGAACACACCAATCAGTGGACCAATCCTCAAAGCTAAAGCCGAACAGTTGGCTAAAAATTTGGGAAATCAAATGAGAGTTACTACTCAAATTTTTTAACTCTAAACGTAAACTCGGTTATAACGTAACATGGTCCCTTCGATTACTCTATAACCAAGTTTGACTGTAGATTAGAAAAATTTGGAATGGGCAATGAAATGAAAAGTAGTAGGTCGTAGTTTAATGCATTACTTTATATTTACGTTAACATGTGACACCAATAAACGCCAGATATATTGAAACCACATCAAGCTACGATCTACGTTCTGCTCTAATGGGTGATTCACGCAAGACTTAAGTTCTTATAACAAGTCATATCATTTAGCGATTCGTATAAGATTTCAAGTACTTATAGGAGGGTCTCTATAGATCATTTGATCAAAACGAGAAACTCGTAGATTCTCGGAAAATTGGTTAAATTACGCTCGTTTTGGACAAGATTACAATTTTCAAAAACGAGCTAAGCACACGAAAAGACTAAGAATGACTCGGAGACCGCCACAACATTGATTTTTTTCGTTTTCCTCTATTTCATTATAGAAAAAATGCGAAAGATTTCCATCTGTTTCAAAATAAAATGAAGAAAAACAAAAAAATCAGTTTTGATCCTCCCAACATTGATTTTTTTCGTTTTTCTCCAACGTGCGTTCCTTGAACAACTTTCAAATGAGCTACGGGGTTCTAGTTTTGCTAAAATAATCTCCAGGGCTCTCCTATAAACCCTTGAAATATTTTTCGAATCGCTAAATAATATGAACTTTCAGTCTTACGTGAATCACCCGGTATAAGTGCTTGTTAAGGGTTGTTTTTGAAGACTCCTATTTTTTCGTCGATATTTTAGTTACAATTTACTTCCAGCTTATTAATTTCAATCTTTACAGTTTTAGAACTACCCACGGATATCAAAATTGACGACGAGAAAGATGATTTGTTAGAAAAAGCCCTGCATAAGACACGTAAAATCAAACAGAAAGAAAATCTAGTTGTTGATATGATTAAAACAATACCGATTAAATCTGAAACAACTGATGATTCAATAGATTGTGGTAATATTGTATTGAATTCAACAGCAGAATTTTGTCGTACATTAGGCGATATACCAACATATGGTAAATCTGGTAATCGTGAAGAAAGTGAAGAAATTCTCGATTTTGAAAAAGACATAAAAAATGAGGACGATAATGATGATTTATTAAAAGATGATGAACAATTAGAACAACAAAAAACTGGTTGGAATTCAGTTGATCCAAATGAAATTAAAGATACAACAACAACAACATCAACAAATGTAACATTACAAGATGTACAAATATTAGATGAAGAACCGGATGTTAGTACCGGTTTAGGAGCGGCATTAAAACTAGCAATGAGCAAAGGTTATTTAGATAAAGAACAAAATAATCGACCGTCAAATTCACGTTTAGCCCATCTACAAGCACAACATTATTCAATTGAAGATAAAACATATAGTGATGAATTTGATCGTACAGGTCGACGGGAACGTTATACAGGACCTATAATTGAATTCAAAGAAAAGGACAGTTTCAAACCGAACGTTAAATTGGAATATATTGATGATGATGGACATGTATTGAATTCAAAGGAAGCATTCCGTTATCTATCGCATAAATTCCATGGTAAAGGACCCGGTAAGAATAAGATTGAGAAACGTTTAAAGAAAGCAATGCAAGAACAATTAATGAAGAAAATGAGTTCCACTGATACACCATTAGGTACATTGAATATGTTGCAACAAAAACAAAAGGAAACACAATCACCGTTTGTTGTATTGTCGGGTAGTAAACAAGCCCAAAGTACTGTAATTTCAAAGACGCGTCGTTAATTATTATTTTTTATTCTTAAAATGTGTGTTAATTCTATTAATCAGTAGTATTTAATTAATAATAAAATCTTATAAAACCATCAATCTAGGTGCAATATTCATCGA
>JAZBGW010000616.1:2882-22926 GCA_037464815.1 Mylabris variabilis | reverse complement strand
AGTCCAAAATTATTTTCTGAAAATGGCACTTTGGGCCAAGTAAAGGAGCGCTAAGCTAATCATAACTGCTCAGAATGATTATTCAGTTGACCTACAGCAATATAATAGCCAAACTCTTTTTAATAATTGAAATTAAACAGCTTAAAGGTTCAATGAGGTCTTATATCTTGAAAACTAAAGAAGATAGAATTTTTTTAACATTTTCCCCATTCTTCTTGGGCGTCGGTTAATAACGTATCACTGAGCTGTTCCGCCAACTTTGGTTCACCCTGTATGTAGAACGTACAGTAGATTTCAGCATATACCTAATAGAGATTTTAACATAGTAAGTTTCGGTTTCGGCCGAATCTGAGACCAAGGCCGAAGATTCGATTTCGGTTGGACACTAGTTTAAAGTTTTGTTAAGATACTAGAACTGTGGTGGTATTCAGTAACTGTGACGCAAGCTATCGAGAGTTACGCATGCGCTTGATTTAGACATGCATGCTCATTTTTGATAACTACTACGAATTTTTCTATTGACATGTCCAGAATACGATTATAACTGTACTATTAAAGCGGTACATATACCATTGTGTACATAACTGAAGGTGTCCTTTAATACACTTTGAAAACTTGAAAATTTTGTTTGAGTCGACTGTATATCCGGTAAATAATTCATAGAAGATTAGAAATCTCGATTACACGCCCAGGACTGGTTACAAAAGAAAACAAAAAAAAACAACAACATATCTTCTAACAGCAAAATACTGCACAAAAAAAGTTATTTCTAAAATGAGGATTTAATTTAAGAATCAAATGAGTACATAAAGTATTTTGAAATAAATTTAGAAACCTTTAATGTTTTTGTTTTCTTTTTTTAAGCAAAAATTTCAAAATTTGTTATTTACTTATTATCTCTACCGTATTTACAGGTTTCCCAATTATTATTTCCCATTATCCACCATCTATAAAATTCATAAAATACATATTAAAACGAACAATAATAATATTCTTTATTAGAGCCAGGCATTTCATTAAACTAAAAATAAACCCTCTCTCAATTAAAATAATGTTTTCGTTATATTTAACAATACAAACGCTATTTTTTTTTTATTATTATTATTATTTGGAAGCAGTTAATGGATGAGTTTATTAATGAAAATTAAAATGGAAAAGAAAATATATTTTTATTTAATTATATTTTATTGATATTATTAAATTATTATAAAATCATCGATTACATACTGTTTCACCTGTAGGCTAAAGATTGTTTTTTTAATTATTTTTGTAGGTAATCATTATTAGCTAATAGAATTAATCAAGGTTAACTACAAGTGAAATCATCATACCTTCAGGCGAAATGTTAGATTCCCTATAAAAAAAATTTACGTAAATAATCATTGTGTCACTTTACAGGTGGCTATTTTTAATAATCATAGTCAGTTGCTAGGTTGTGTAAATATTTAAAAAGAATTTTGAATAAGTTTCAGAACGATAAACGAATACTAATTAAGCATTATAACAGAAGAAAGACAAAAAAAAATTAAACAAAGAATGAATAATTCTATTGGATTTTTCAAATGGTTTCCGTTTAATAAATAATCGATATTAGAGATCTTATTTCGAATATTTTACACTTAATTTTCCCCAATTTCGAAGACTACAAAAATTAATTTAATCCAACAGAAAAACAGAGAATTTCAAATCAGTTGAATTAATGCAATGTATTTTTCTATTGCAATTCCATACACGTCCGAAATAGCCCCCAAAGTGCAGTTGTAGTAATACGTTGCAGCATTCACCCCTAACGAATTTAAAATTAGTTTTATATATAGAATAACACGCCAACTACTGCTACTTTTAAAATGTAAACATATAAAAATAAATTTCAAAGAAAGCTTAATAAATTCAAATATTTTTAAGTGATTTATTTTTATTCTAGAGTATAATCCCCACATTTTTATTTTCCACTCACCGTGTTTTATTAAACACTTGTTGAATTTTCTTTCTACACCCTTCCTCTATCTATCTCTTTCATCCTTGATCAAATTTTCTATTTGATAGGATAATAATAGCTTAATGTTTATCAAGAGATAACCAGATTGGTTGGAAAAATCAGAAAAAGACGCCAAATTAGAAAACCGATGAAGACAACAACGATGACAACGACGACGACGACGACAACGGCGGCGCGGCTCCTTCGTTGCCGTTTATTGGATTCAGAACCAATTGTCTGTGAATTGAGGACTGCACTTTAGAAAGGTTAGAATTAGTTTCGGATGTGTGAAAATTAGATTGGCCGACAATGTCCATCTTTTCCTTTTTCTACTCTCTACTCTAATCTCGAAAAAGAAAATTCGTTTTCCTCTTTGTTTTCTTATCCGTTTATTTTCAACTAAAGAGAAAATCAAACCTCCTTTTCTTCTATTAGTTTAAGTCATGATTTTACAAATATTATCAAAAACACAAATAAAACAAAAACGGGGAAATATTTATCCTAATAATATGGTTTTACGGTTTTTTTCCTGTATAACCTATAGCTGCATATGTGTAATGTTTACTGATAAGACCCTCATATGATAACACGATTTTATAATCGGGGAGGAAAATTACAACAACAAAACATTCTTCTTTTATTAAAAATCAACTCTGACGGTTGCTTCAACCGAACGTGATTGGAATGACTTACTGTATTTCTTTCTGCTTTAATATAAAAAATATAAGGGTGGTGGTAGTTAAGGAAAAGAAAAACATATTGAGATTATGGGGGTAGAATACAGGCAATAAGTGCGTATGTTGATTATTATTAACTTGTTGTTCCCCAACTTTCCCACATAAGAAAAATAATCGTAAAAAAAACACTACGAACAATATGGGGGTGTGTTGGATCAACAGTTTGTTGATGTTATTCCGCCCCATTCTAAAACCACACAACACGCCAGCTTTCATGCTGTTGCATCTTTTATAAATAATATTCCTTCTTTATACCGTGTGATTCATGTCAGGCGAAGTGTTCTTATACAACTTCCATTATTTGGCGAATAATTCAAAAAAATATAACAAGGACTTATGGGGGAGGGCAATGACATTTTAACGAAATTAGAACATTGTAGCTCATTGGGAAATCGATCAAAAGACGCGTTGTTATGACAATGTCGTGTTTTCACCCCCGGTTATACCCGTTAAACGACTAAGAATGATTAAAATATCCTCTTAAGAGTTTTTATTCGTTTTCATCACTAGATCTTTGAAAAATGAGAACACTGATTTTCCGAAATCCTTATGAATGACGAGGTCATTTACCTATTTTTAATTCGATTGGAGAAAATCCTTGACATTGGGTACATTAGAAACAAATATTTTTACAGTATAAGAAATCAAAATATGAGCAATAAACACCGGATTAACATAAACAATCTTACCCTATGAAGTTAAAAATAGTAAGCAACACCTTTTCAACGATCGATCTTCACCAAGTTTTTCTTTCAATCTTTTTCAAAGATACAAATGAGAAAAACAAAAAAAATCAATGTTACGATGGTCTAATCGGTTCATGTGTGCAGATGGTTAACGAAAATCGCGACATTGTCCGAATAAAGCGTTTTTTTGACCAACTTCCCAATGAGCTACCAGGCCCTAACTTGGCTAAAATTTTCTCTGAGAATCTACTTATAAATCCTTAAAATATTTTTCGAATTGCTCACCAATTAATAGGAGTTGTCTTAAGAACTTTTTGTCTGACATGAATCACTCCGCTATTTTTAACTATTTCCAATGGCCTCGTTTGAAGTGCTGATATGCAGACGAACTACTCGAAAAAATTAAGGTTCCAAAACATAATTCGACCTTGTGCTTTTTATGTTTACCATCAATAATTAAGACGTATTAGAAAATTTTAATTCTTGCCTTCGTATAATCTAAATTCTTCCTATCACAGTCTTATTGTCTGTTGGATTTATCCCGTAACTTTTCTGCATTTGTATGTCGAATTATCTTGGTATTTGTTCAAGATTTTTACGTTAAACTAAACTAAAACGAAACCCTTGAGGACACCGACGACGACGACAACAACGATTTGGATTGGATTCGCCTACTTTTTAAGGAAAAAAAAATACGACTCTTCTCCATAAGGATTATTCTTGACAACGTTGAACAAACACCACTATAGTGGTGGCAAACCGTTGGAAAAGTTTGACTTGGACAAGATAAAGCAAAATCAAAAAAAAATAGTGAAAAACAAGGAATTATTATTCCTGTTTTCTTTGTTTCTCTTTATCTTTAGATCAGTCGCTACTATAGTACAACAATAGTGGAAAAAGTGTTATAGAACAATATATCCACAGACAAATCAACACGTTATTTAGTCTTGTTTTATAAATAGAAATAGTGATAATAATTTTCTAGACGAACAATAGACATTATTCGTGTAAAATATTCTGATGTTGTTCAAAAGGTTGTTGCCAAGATTTTTATTGTTATTCTCAGGGACTGATTTTTGTGTTATTAGTTATTAGTTTAATATTGAAATTTTTTGGTATACAGGGTTATTCACGTTGGACGAAAAGTTCTTACGGGAAATCCCATTATTTGGCGAGCGATTCGGAAAATATTTGAACGATTTATAGAAGGATCGCTAGAGAACGTTCTAGCAAAATTAGAACCCCGTAGCTCATTTGGAAGTTTGTCAAAAAACGCTCGTTATGGACAGGGTGGACATAAGTGAATAAGTTTCCCATTTTTTTTTAGAATGTAATGGAGAAAAAATCACTACTGAGAGGATCCACGAGTCTTAGTCTTTTTGTGTGTTAATTTATCTCATCTTTATAAATCGCGACCTTGTCCAAAACGAGCGTTTTTGACCAACTTCCCAATTAACTATGAGGCTCTAACTTTGCTAAAATGATCTCCAGATAACCCCTAACTCTTGAGATATTTTTCCAATTGTTCGCCAAATAATGTGAGTTGCCATAAGGACTTTTTGACCAATTTGAATAGTCCTGTAGGTATGCTGTTTATTTTTCTATAATTTTTCCATCTACTTCTGTCATCGCTTTCGATTAACTGCAGTTTTTCCTCCACTATTTCCCGGTAACTAAATATTTCAGGATTTAAATTATCCGCGTCCGGTGTAATTTCCACTAGCTGTAAATCGAAATAAATAAATGATGAAATAAAGTTTTGGGCGAAACATTTTAAAAAATTAAGAGCGACATGTTAAAGTGTTGTTAAAAGAATATTAAGACGCATAATGTTTTTGAAATATCTTTTATGTTATGTTTTAGATATTTCTTTAATTGTCATTAAAATCAAAAATATCCCAACACCAATCTATCTATTTGAGTGAAATGTATTGCACAATACTTTCCAGGCTTAAAGCTCATAAAATACATATTTATTTTTGGATAGTTTCCATTAAAATCCAACACACATACATTCAATAATACTTTTTTACAAATCTAAACATTTCAAGATAATACACGATGGACGAGAGGAAGTGAAGTTTAAAATAAGTGGAGCAACGACAAAATTTTGAATTTTTTCCAAGAAATTTTCGAATAGTAACAACACCACCCATCAAATTATGTTTTAACAAAACAACACAATCCTTTTTTTGCTACACCGCGACTAGACTTATTTCTTGTATAAGTAGCATCAATCACAAAAAGTCTACCTACATGTCCGTCTGACCTATACTTAGACGACAATTTTAGACTACCATATTTTTTATATCATTTCGACCATAATCGTCTCTCCACAACATGGTAACCTTGTAACAGGTGGTACAAAACTCACTGGCGGGAAACAAAGACATTGGCGAAATTTTAACGAACCCGTCTGTGTCTGTATGGGTATAACCTCGTGGAAGAGAGGCCATGAACCATCGTGGGTATGAGAATTCGGGTTTCGTCGTCATATCCGCAATTTGTCTGTATATTGTTTGGAGTGTAACGTGAATTTTTTCCTTCAACGCTTTAAATACGTAGAAAATACCTTTAGAATTAGTATGACGAATAACTTAATGATTCTATTTAATGGAATTTGTCGAGTTATGTGAACCGTAAATTAACCTTCATCAATACAAAACAACGCACACACCACATCATCATCATTATTGCTGGCATAGAAGAGATATTTGTAAAATTTCTGGCCCTTAAACTGCTAATTAATTGAATTAAAATTAATTAAACTCAATAGAATTTGATAATGTAAAGAAGGTGGTGGTAAATTAAGCCGTCGACTTAACGTTGATGTCATTCACTTTCTATTATCATCATCATCGTCATCATCATTATTGTAGGTAGCGTCATATATCTTCTAGAATTTGAGTCAAAACAACAAGTTTTGCAAATTAGCTACCGACATTTAAGAAAAAAACACCAATTTATATTTAAAAAACGCCTGTTTTTAGTGATTGATTCGTCGGTTTTATTCAGAGGGTCTTGTATTAATTAACCTTTAATTAGAAATTCTATCTGTGGTAATTAATTATTAAAGAAATGAGGGATACCCTTCAATATAACAACAACAATCGAAAATAAAAGTTTGAAATATCATCGCCCATCCCAAGCGAAAGTGAATGAAACGTTTGAAAAATAAATAAAATTGCGCAAAATTTCAGGCACTAAGAAAAAGAATCCTTGCAAGTTTAGGAAATGTTCAAATAAACTTCGAAAGAATTCAAATAAAAACGCACAATCGGAAGTACCAACCTTATTCTTCCTGCTATCTTCTTTTAATAAATACGATTTAGTTGTCCCTCTCTCTCTTTCTTTCTGTTTTCTCTAAAATTGTCTATATCCGTCTGTATCACGAAATTTTAGTCTTTTATTTTTTTGAAATTCAAAGCTTAAACATCCAAAAAATAACACAAGCACTTATTTTTTCTTCTAAATTGTCTATTTGAAACAACGTTAAAAAAATCACTAAACCATAAAGGATATCAATCAATATTATAAAAATTATTCTTATTATGATTGTTATTATTTTTATTTTAATTTATTCGTAAATAATAAGATAACCGACTTCATTTGTTTCACCTCAAATACACACACAACACATACACATCGAAGTTGGCCGAGACGCGCCAAACTAACTTAATACAGCATGGAAATCGGGCGAGACCTCTCGAAAACTATCGAAAATTAACGAACAAAAAACATTAAGGTGTCTTTTTTTATTATACATTATAATAAGCGTTCATGTGTGCGTGCCTACCTTTATATCTATTGTACAAATACGTACACACATACAATGTACACACGCACACACATCCAAAGATATGTCACACAATCAGATATTATACCTGTTGAACGAACAAAATAACCTTTATAATATTATCTAGTTCGGAAATAAGAACATAAGGGCTAAATTTGTGAGTTTCAAAATGTGTGATTCTATACACCCTATTTTTTTTCCCAAACTCACAATACCTACCCACCTGTCTACCTACTTAAAGTCTTTTGTTTCGGTTACTTTCTTTTTTATTTCAACAAAAGAAAAAACACTAAACCAAACCCATCATGCTAATCAGTGTAATTACAGAAAAGAGAAAACTGAAGAGATTAATCCTTAATTTTCTTTATTACCACCCCTGGAACAAGTTTTTCAGCTAATTTGAATTTAATTAATTTTAAATAGAAATTAATTTAGAAATATTCAGATAAATGGAAATTATGTACTTTAATAAATAATAATAATGGGTGTTTTTTTTTTAATTTGAAAACTGTCAAGGGAGAATTTGGAATTTTTATTTATACCTATACAGTCTGTAAGGTGAGCCAAAAGATTGAAGTAATAAAATTAGCCCACAATAGGCTCAGTAGCAAATAACCAGGCAAAGATGCTGAAACACTGCCACTGTAATAAATTTTAAAAAAATTTGCAAAAAGGTCGTTCTTCTATAAAAGTTTGTCAAATTTTCTAAGGGCATCTGACTAAAGTAATAGAATAAAGTCAAGTATTCTTAAAAAGGAATGTTCAATTATATACGAGTAGCACCTCATAAAATAATAAATCCTTAAAGGGTCCGATAATTTCACCATATGCGTAGGTTTTGTGCAAAACAGGTAAAAATGAGGCATTTTTACAAACTGTAATTTAAATACAATTATTTTAAAACCTATCCAGATTCATATTTCATGAGGGGCTACTGATAATTGAACATTCATTGCTAAATAAACTTGACTTTACTCTAATACTTCAGTCGGATTCTCTTAGAAAATTTGTCAGACTTAAATTTTTCAACAAATATCTTGTATAGTCGACTCACACCTTTAAGAGAGTAATAAAATTTTGCCAATAAAGACGACTTGGAATGGCAACATTAAGACGTGGTAGTTCAAAAAAATTCTGATAATTTCAGCACCTATAACTCAATTACGGGGCTGCCCATTTTACACCAGATTTTGATCATAAACAGCCCTGAACAAAAGGGTCTACTACCTGTTTTGGTTGACAGAATTGTAAAGTTGTGGTTACTGACGAAATTCAATTGGTTTATTACTCTCTTAAAGTTGTGAGTCAACTATACTTGCAACATTTCAGGACCCCTGTCAAGTTTGTTACTAAATCTATCAACTGTATTAAGTCAATCTCTTAAGTCAACATACAAAGTATACAGAGTGCATAGCGCTATTTCGTCTCGCAGTTATGCAGCGTCGTGCCTGCGTTCATACTTCGCTAAATATTTGTTGCGTATTTTTCAACGAAAAAGAAACTCCTGAACCAAGCTACGATCCTACTTAACCAAAGGACTTGGCCAACTGTCAGACGAAATAGATACAGGGTGTACAGCGCTACTTCACCTTGGAGTTGGCCCTTGGCTACGTAGTACCGTAGTTTGGTTCAATTGCTTGTTTTTCATTAAAAAATTCTCCGACAAATCTCATTTCTAGTAAAATATGAATCAAGCTAGGACACTGCATAATAAAAGCATGGCCAATTGAGATGGAATAGCTTTATACACCCTGTATACAGAAAATGTACTAGAAATTCTGTTATTTTCACAATTAAGCTCTTATAGCCAAATTTGACTTCAAATTTTAAAAATCTCTAGTTATAAGACAAAAAACCACAATATAATTACGTACAAACAATGTATTACTATTAATTATAAAAAAAAATAAACAAAAGAAATACAAAAACCTGTCGATAAATAAAGAGAAAACCTATCAATTATTGTGAAAGAAGTATTTTGTCACTTCTACGTCTATAACAACAGTCTGATAAAAGTAGGTGAGAGAAATAAAACCGTGAAGAAAAAAATTAAAGAAAATCGTCTGTATTTATATGCTTTAACACAACCTAAATTTTGCATTAAATATAATTAAATTTGGTTGAAAAACAACCCCTTAACAATTGTTGTTGTTGTTAAAGGCGGCACCCTAATAATTATTTTAAGGGTGTGGCAACCACCTTCGAAATATACTCATATACACATAGGTAACTACAAAATCGATGCTCTACTTTTTGACAATAATTCGAATAATAATTACAACGATAACAAAACACACTTGACTTCATTAATTCAATTAAAAGATAATTAAGTAATAAAAAAAAAACAACCCTCACTCCTTCTCTATAGGGGATAGTTTTTGAAAGTAAATCAAATTGAAAGTCTTTATCTTATATTAAAAACTTTGTTAAATTTAATTAATAACGAAACTATAAGTAGTAGTAGGGTTGGTGTGGTTTTAGTAGCTTTCTATTCTCTTTTTAACACACGATAAAATTACAAAATCTCTTCACAACATCTTCTCTTGAAGATAATAACATGTTAACGGCAAAAGCAACAAAAGAAGGAAAAAAAACGCACATAAACTAAATAGAATTACTTTACAAACCCTTTTATACTCCTCCTAAACATTTTAATTAGAATTAACTTTATATGTGAATGAGTGAGTCATGATGATAATGATTATGGAGAGACGTTAACGTTTCATTAAACATTCACACCACTGTTGATTACAACTTTTTTTCCACCCCTGCTAAAAATCGTTTCATATTAGTTGGCGAGCAATCTAACAAAATTAAAAGCCTGTAATTTAGTGGATATTCATTGAAAAAAGAATAATGACAAGATGAATTCAAATAACCCAAATAGTGTTGTAATCATTTTTTTTTGTGTTTCTCTCCAATGTATCCTGAAAAAAATATTTTTATACTAGCCATTCACCTCAATAAATTGTCTACCTATTTTTAACGACATGGAAAGTTTGTTTATTCAACATTTGTTTATTTAAAATTATTTAACAATCTCAAGGAACAATCAAATACTTTTATGATAAACAATCTAAAAGCTGATAATAAACAGATGTAAAAACAATGACCCACAAATGAGGCGAATGACTGTGGCTTTTTAATGTAGCCGCTTTTAAGTGTTTTCTAGGCGAAAGAAAATTAACAAACACAACAATATTATAAAAGGCTTCGACTTCACTTACTTTTCAATGAATTACAACCATTATGGACTTCTACTTTTCCTAAATTCCTCTCCTGAAGTTATTCTATAAATCAATATGAATCTTAAGTCATGTGATTGGTATACAGGGGCGATTGTAAAATAATAGATGATAACAACATTAATTTTACGTTAAATCCACCACAAATTTAGGTAATTTTTAATTTATTAGTGGTAAAGCCAGGGGGAAAACCGGTAATATATCTAATTTATAAATTGCAAACAAATGATTAATACTAACAATAAATTAATAAATGATTCTTTTATTACTACTGATGTTGCTTAATTTTTAATATCAAAGTTAAGGATATCACGGTAAATATTTGAAGATAAGACCAATCCTTATTTACATATACCTATGGATAATGTTTACACATTTTTTGATAAGACAATCTTCAACGTATACAGTGAAGGCAATATGAATAGATACATAATAAGTATTTTTAAAATATTATTCTATTTATTTTCTATGTAACTATAAGAATTACCGCAACTGTATAAATTAAAATCTTCCTAGTATAGAGTTAATTCAGTAGATGCAACACATCACAGAAAAGCCCATTATACGTAGCACACGTGTTGTGCATTAAGATTACGTAAATTATTTCTAAATCTCGGTTTTCCTGCATGCAATATCGATTTAAAAATGACACTTACATCTTCTAGTGCATATTCTACCCCCCATTAACGATTTCACCAACTTCAGTTAAGTTTAACGAACAATTAAAAACTTATTTGTACGTTAAAATTTAATAGACGTTGATGAAATCAACCCTACAACAATTAAAATTGTATTAACGTTAAGATTAATATTCTACCCTATTGAAAATACGGAAATTCGTAAATTATATTATAAATATTTATCCCAACTTCAATTGGTCAACAACAAATCCAGGCTATGATATAAACCTTTACTAACACACATAGAAATTATTACAAACAGATAAAATCTATGATGTCTGTTATTTTGGGAATATATGCCAATAATAATAATGATGGTAATAATTATTATTTCCAGTTGGCAGGAACGTTTACACTGTCATATATACATAACAGATTTAATAATAATTTAATTACCATTATCATGAACAACAACAACAATAATAATAATAATAATCTCATTGGTAATAGAGGGAAAGGTATTTTATTAATAAAATTATTATTATCAAATGGATATAATTAAATTAAAAATATTTACAAAAATTGGTTATTAAATTATTTGTTGTTGATTTTAATTGTCGTTTATTATTATTTATAGTATTATTAAAAATTCAATTTGACACAACAAACACTATAATAAAAATCAATTGGAAAAATGTCAATCCACCATGACAAAATCTAGGTAAACCGACAATATTTAATTTTCACATATACAAACAAACATAACAAATAGTGTTTTTTTATTATACATTTTTTTGTGTTTGTGTTTGTATCCATGCGTATATTGTCTTTGTTATAAAATATTTTTAAATTGTCAATGATCTCATCCATCCAAACTAACTAACTAAATACGTCGTTGTCGCTGCCACTGTAGCCGCAGTTAAAGTTATCTTTGATTGGTACAATCAACATTAGATTCAATTAACCCACGTCTAATTTTATTTTCTGGATGATGAGACCAGTTATAATAAATGATGATGATGATAATAATGACGATGATGATACTGTTAATAATTCCTATTATTTAACATCATCATCTGATATTCCATTTTTATTACTATCGTTATTTAATTCTATTATGATTATTTTAAGTTTAGAAAAAGAATTTGTTGCGTAATATAAAGATTTTTATAAAAATAAATAAAAACAATAACACGAAATAGTAGTAGGGCAAGGTTTATAATAATAGTAAACATAACATGTAACATTCAAAATAGTGAAAAAAAATGTTTTTATTTATGATTCCTTTCGCAATAAACTCTTTCTTCAATTAAAGCGAACAACAATCATAAGCATCATCATCATTATTATTATCACGATAGAATCTTCTAATAAGAGATTATAAATTCTGATTTTCTATTGTTGTTTAAATTAAACAGAATGACCTAGAACTGTTTTCCTATTAACCTTAAATGTTAAATGTACAATGTAAAATTGGAAAGAGGATTATGGAAATTTATAAATATGAAATGAAAAATACAAAGGCCTGATTCACACTAGTAGAACGATGAGTATCGTACAATCATTTTCATAAAAAAGTGGCCGACTTTTGAGCGAGAAATAAAGCGTTTTTCGTTCGTCTAAATCAGGAAGATGGATAGGTAGGAAAGGCTAGAACGACTTTCCACCATATCAAATTTGTAGAACCACACACAACAGAAAATGGCATCCGTAAACCCCCACCCCCTTCTTTTGATTGAATATCATTCTTTCCAAAGTCTGATCTGTGAAAATTCTGTTATATTGTCACGACCGCCCTCAAAAGTCTGTTTTACACAACCTGAAAAAAGTGGTAACTTTTTTGTGCAACTAGTGTTACCTGTAAGAAATTGAGCACAATATTCAATGACAAAGGTAGTATTTCCTAATAGTTTTGAAAAACTGAGAATAAAACACACAATTTTAGAAAATTACACAATTAATCGTACACATATTCTAATTTATTTATCAAATAAAGAGAAGAACAATTAAAGAAGTTTATGAAATGGTATTTATGTGGTATTTGTACATTTAAAGGGCCTTTGTAGATAATTTAGAAGTAGAGAGCACATAAAAAATACATGAAATCAAATTAAATACTTTTATTCTCATTGTCAGAGATAATTCTGTTCTAATTGACATAGGTACAACTGAGACAATCTAATAGAACATTTATAAAAAAAGAATATTGTTAATTTTTCAAATGATGTAACTACTTTTGTAGCAAGATCTAAATTCTTCATGAGTATCTTCTTACTGAAAACTACATTACGAATTTTTGTTATAAATTTTTAATAGTTACGTTAGAAACAATAACAACGAAAAGTCTAGACACATAAAAATCAACTTTATTATAAATCAAGAGAAAGAAAATTCAGGTTATTGTAAAATCTTTGTCTTATTTATTTCAGAAAGCCAATTTACTTTTGTCTAATTTAAAAAAAAAAGAATTAATATACCGGGTGATTCATCTAAAATGAAAATCTCTTACGTCAACTCCCATTATTTGGCGATCGCTTCGAAACATATTTCAAGGATTTGTAGGTGTGGTGTCTCGAGACTATTTTAGCATAATTAGAGCCTCGTAGCACATTTGGACCATTGATTTTCTTCGCTTTTCTCCATTGCATTCTAGTCAAAATGCGAAACATTCTCACCTATTCCAGAATAAAATCGAGAAAAACGAAAAAAAAAACAATGTTGAGAAGATCCCCGAGTCACTCTAAATCGTTTAGCCTGTATAACTCGTTTTTGAAAATCGCGACATCGCCAGAAACCAACTTCAAAATAAGCTAAAATATTCTCTAGGGACTCTCCTCTGAATTCTTGAAATATTTTTCGATTCGCTTGCCGAATGATGGTAGTTGCCGTAAGAACTTTTCGTCTTAGGTGAATCACCAGGTATGTGACAACGATAGTAAATGTTGAGCCACAAATTATATATAGATAACCCTCACACAACACGGTTCCGCTCTAACACAAGAAGAAAAATGAGACAACCCCTTTTACTTCTACAGCACTAGAAAAAATTCTCTTGTAACACGGTTTCACTCAGCACGGATTTTTCTAGGAACTTATGTAAGGTGTTATCAAAGGGTTATGTAGAGATTTTATTTTGATTTGCGCGTTATGATTCGGTCAAAAGGAAACGTCTTTTCGTTCGGCGATTGTGATATTAAACGGTCAAATGGTGAATTTAAACAATTTAATCCTTGCTCCTTCAATTAAGCAAAAACGTTAACGCTATAGTCGAAAATTTTGGGGCCGATTAGGCGTTTTAATAGCGTATTTTTTAGAAATGGATGGTGGCGCCAATTTTTTAGTAACGAGGTTATTATCCTCTATATAGCAATGTAAATAAGCAAAACAGTCGTTTCTAGGTCTCCAAAAACCCAAGGAAAATTGCCAAACACCTTTACATTTTTGTAAAAATAAAACTAATGAGACGGATTTAGTAAAATAATGTTTTTTTTTTTGGTGGGTAAAATAAATGTTTTGGATAGACAATTTTATTTTCGAAAAGTTTCCTAATCGTGTAATTTCTCGAAATGGTGACTTCAGTTCATCATTTATTAACACTCTTAGGTCTTTTCCTTCTGTATTTAAGTTAAACTTGAAGTTTATACTGGTGTTCTAATAACAATTGAAACATTCAAATAACGATTATTCGCGAAATAGAGCCGCAATTATACGAACATGAAATTTCCAAAAATCCCATTAATAAGAAAAATATGTTATCTCACAGTCTGTACTCATAATTAAAATAAAAATGTCATTTTTTTAAAAGAATCAATTTTTTCTTTACTTCAAAATGAAACGTTTCTAGCTCCTTCGTTGACTATCGAGCTTTGATATGTTGCCAGGACCGCCACGTGCGAAAAAATTATTATTTATATTTATATATTTTTATTAAACAATGATGAAATGAATAGATGACTGAAACAGGTATCTTATCTTCATATAAAGGTGCTAGTCTACTATAAAGAAGTATCAGCGAGCAATATTTTCCACAAATTTCACAAGATTATAGTGTTTTCTTTTTCCTAAAATATACTCACATTCTTTAATAATAATTTAAATTACACGTAGATGTGATATTAGATTTCTAATAAATTTTCATTCTATTAACGTTTTAAAACTGTCTAGCATATTATTATTCTACAATATTCAACTCAAATCCGGATTATATAATATTACTTGGTTTATAAAATGGCATACTGGCAGCCAGACAGATAGACAAGTAAAATTCCCAACTATACGATGAAAATTCATAGGTAGAAGATTATAAATTAACTACATACATATACAATTTTAATAAACGATTTATAAACGATTATAGAAACTAACGTTTTATAGGACAACATAACTAAAAACATTAAAAAAGGTAAATTAATAAACATTCAATTTTAAATATAGTGTAAATGTGTTATAATTTCATTTTGCTGTTGTTATTTTATTTATTTAATCTTTGACCAACGCATATTTCAATGGATATTTTATGGCCAGCAATCCTGTTATTTTATCTGTTGGTCTAACATACCATAAATATTCTATTTATTTTTAAAGAGAATTAATTGCATGTTATAAATAATAAAATCCTTATAGCCGTTTTTTTTTTAAATTATTATTATTATAATTCTTAAACAGGATAGTTAGTTTATTGTAGAAAATCCTACGAAAATTCGCAAATAAATAAATGTCGACAATGATTAATTCATCGATTATAATCTACACAATGTTTCACTTAAAAGAATACACATTTACTAACGTGTAACTATCGGAATAAGCAAATTAAAGATTTTGAAGTGTGACATTTATAGAACATTTCACAGATGGAACATTCAATAGATTTTAAACGAATGTCATAAATAGTAAGCTAACATAAAAACATTAAAAATACTCACAAATTAATGGTAAAACTAATCAAAAGAAATCGCTGTAAAATATTGTTAGTTCTAATGAATATTTTAAAATGTTTCCTTTATGACTGGATACCAGAAACTTGAAGAATCCTATTTTAAAAGCAACAACACTAGTGTAAAAAGTCTTTTAAGAGAATCAACGTACAAGCGATATATTAGATGTGTTTCATGGGCCATAATTTGTGTACAATTTCACCCGAAAGAATCATTTCCACTAGTAAATATTCACATTTAAAATGCCACCAAAATAAAATTCAAAAAATTAGAAAATTTTCTAACTTTTTGAATTTTTCAAAATTTAATTTTTCGGAAACTACATACTACGGATAACCTTTCAAACAGAGGGTATACCACGATTTTTTATGTTAAAATTTGCACAAAAAAATCAAGGACCAAATTTTTGAGATACTCCAAGATGTTCCTGTGTAATTCGGAATTTTTACAAAATTTTCCAAGACGGAAAACACCTTAAAATGCCACATTCAACATTGGTTATAAAATTCCAATATCTTAGAAAATAAGCGAGATATTAATGATTAAATATTGGCATTTTTTTGGGGGCACCGAATCAAGAGGGGCTTTTAATGTCCTGTTTTTAGGAATAATTTAGGTAACTTGTCAACATATATTAAAGGCAGTAAAATAATAAACCACAAGACTAGAACCGACATCATTAAAATTTTAAATCAAGAAAGTAAAACTTTTATTTTACGACATAGCTTGTCTCTATTTGTATCAATGACATTAAATTTAATGGTAGCGTGTTAAACTGTGTAGACTTCCTAATGAATTGTTTCAAAATAATTTTTAAATTATATTTTCAAAAGATATATTCTTCATTCAATTTTTTATCAATTTTTTTAGATAAAGCTTGCATAAGCTTCATTAGCCGTTCATTAACAGAATATATATACTACATTTAATCAAAACATCGTCATTCCAACTGCTCTGGTTCAATTGCTTTTCTAAAGGATAATTAAAGCTTGAAAGAACTGCTAGTTAGAAGATTAGAAATTTTAATCATTTCATTATTCAAAAAGCAGCAGTGACGACGAAAGAAAAGAAAAAACAGGAGTATTAAATTGAAAATTGGAAGGAGAAGAACAGGGAAAAATCTGTGATTTTTCCTACCCTATCTTTTCTTTTTATATACAAAGAAGAAAAGTAACACAATAATGAAAATATTATTTAAATAAAAAAGGCAAAAATAATCAACATAAAAACCACATTACTTCCTTAAAACTTAAAAACCAACCGAAGAAGATTAAATTTAATGGTACAAATGTCATCTTATTATTATTTTATAGCATTTGAAATGGGTCAATAAATCGTTTATAACAATCTTTTTTTAAAAAAAAATACAAAAACCTTTAAATTTATTTTCTTCATCACAACATTGTTTAATAGATTTGTGTTCTTTAGACTATAAATTAAACTAGAGCACGATAACAAAGAAATCTATCCTACCTACCCTTTGTTCTAAATTAACAAAAAGAAGAAAAAAGAAACCCAAAAAAAACACGTAACAATATAAGAAAAATCAACTTTAAGACAGTTCTCAATTACTCTCAACAACAAAGAACATCGGTGTTTGTAACAATTTAATTTTCTTTTCATTTATGTTCCTTATATGAGAAAAAATATATATCAAAAGGAACATTGTAATAGTGTCAACAGGAATGTTATAATGGGCGAAATTTAGAGAAACAAAAGGAAAATTAATAAACGAAAGAGAAATCTCAAATTTTCCTTTAGAAATTATAATAATAATATAAACATGAAAGATTAAAGTAAATATTATCTAAAATGACTGGAAGAATTTTATTCTTTATTTCTATACCCTAGAGGTGGTTGGTTGGACGGGTTGGGTTTAGTTTAGTTCCCTAGTAAATACTCACATGACATTTTTCAATTTTATCCTATAGCTCCCGCATGCAATATATCTGTTTGACAGTCTTTCATGAACTACAAAAATAAAACAGAGGGGAAAAAATTGAAGGAAAATCGTTGGAATCAGGACTAAATTCCATTTCAACAGATATATTTAGGGCAAATTTCATTGAATAATTCATGTTCAATTTTAGAAAAAATCGAAGAAACATTAACAAACTTCAAGCGAGAATTCCTTGAAGATTATCAACTATTCTCTTACAAGTGTTGTAGAAGGCAAAAAATGATTCTCAAAAAACATTCAGATATAGAGTAGTCCTAAATCCCCCTATAATAAGCACGATTTTCAACCCTCTTTCAAAGCATGTCAAGTGAATTTTCTTTATGAGACCATAATTTAAAATTTCTGGATAAACTTTTCATCTGTTAGCCGCCGATCTTGATACCTTTCTCGAACTGTCAAAGTTTCTTCTGTATCTATCAATAATGTTCAATTTTCCTTAAAAATATACACGAAATTCAATAATAAAAGACATAACAATAAACTTTGGAATTATTAATCATTTTTGTATATTTGTTGAAACAGATGAATTGAATATTAAGCATCATTTAGATTGTTCTCATACAAAAAAAGGACAACAGATAACGAACAAAACGAAAAAAGTGAGATAGATTTATTATAAAACATCAATTCTAGTTACTGCCAACTTTTCAATAGAGAATCTATTGTAGTTTCCATTTGTGCACACAATTTCAACCCTTATTTCGTATTGGACGAGATCAAAACGAACGAAGAGAAAAAATAGGAATGACCATCATCATCGACATTATCATTCCTTGTATTTTTTTCAACGGAAAAAAATTAGAGAACGAAAAAAGAATAAAAACTCGAAAAGCTCTCCATTAATCGGAATTATTGAAAATTGTCGTGTAATTAGTTTCCGTTAGCCTTCAATCGACAATAGGAACAATGATTTTATTAATAATAGTTCGTATTGGTGGAAATGTGACAGTTATGTTGAATACAAAATTCATCTAAATGAAACAATTCTATTTTAATATCAATATGAAAATTATTCGAAAATTATAAATGCAGAGAAATTTCAATATATAGATAATTAAAATTAAATTCAATGAACTGTTGTTATGAGCAAATATTTGGAATATTTCAAAAACTTTCCTGCCAAAATTTTCAATCCATTTTATCTCTTTCACTTTATTTTAATGTCTACACATTTGCTCTTTAATATATTCTCAAACGTATAATAAGTGTGGATTTATTCATACGTTCCGGAATCTACCTACACTGACACACCATTTCAAAAACTTCCATATTAACCCCCCTACATCATCATCACCACCATCTAACTTTACCACAAAAACAAGAAGCGTAATAGTATTCTAAGGGGGTGCGAGCGAGAGATTTGATTTCCTGTTCAACACACATTACACTTTAGCAAAGTTTAAAGTGAATTTTGATTAACAATATACATACATAACATACATCTTTAAATATTTTATCAATGAAATACAGTAAAAACTATCAGAATAAAATTAAACACTACGTATAACTAACAGATAAAATAGTTCTACAAGCTATTAATTATAATACTATCCCATAAAAGTGGTGCTATTATAGGAACAGCTTATGTTGAAGGTTGGAGAAACTTTTAACATACAGCTATCTGAAAGCTTATTCAAACACGAAATTAAAATAAACGACCATAATTTGTACAAATTTTAAACTGGTTTAGATATTCTACAATTATTCACAATGAAAATTTTCTGATCGACAACAAATGAGAATGTTTCAATGATAGAAGGGTGCTAACCAAAATGTTTGAGAACTTTCGAAAAAATAGGAAGATTCTTAAAATCTTTATAAGCTGTGCTAAATTTCTTGAGATATTGTATTATAATTTTATCAAATAGGATAAAAGGGTCGCAATAAATCAAAATTTATGCTAGAAAAAAAATTTTGATTAAAAGTGCCATTTTTGGATTTTTGAATTAAATTCTTACAAAGTAATAGAAGTTAGCCGATTTTTTTTTTAAGTACCTAACACTGATCTATAAGATTTGAATACAACAGTTGCAGTGGCGTAAGGTACACACGGTTTCATAAATAAGTGGACAGTTTCTGTGTGGCTGT
>JAZBGW010000615.1:9444-22927 GCA_037464815.1 Mylabris variabilis | reverse complement strand
GTGTAGTATTGTAATAGCGTTAATTACGACACATGATTAGGCTACGAGTAAATTGGTACCCGAGATCCTGATCAATTACAGCGTTTGCCTTAGTTTTTGCATTAAAAAACACACTACTGCCAACTGATATTTCTCCTAGAACGGCGAAGCAATTAAGAAGCAATAACTATCAAATTAAGTTATTGATTTGGTTAAGTGGCTTTGTAATTATTAGTCTAATTCAATTATTGTTTCAACTTGTAAATCAAAGTAAAATTAGATGGAACAGCCTATATATCTGCGTTGTTGTCTTACTTATTGATAAACAATTCTAATCCTTTTCTTCTCTCTTCAATGAAATCTTCTTCAAAGATACCATCATCACTGCGAAATGGTAATTGTCGTTTCCATGCCTTTCCAGGTAATGGTGGTACAACAATTTTACTATCACGTTCCAATTCATTTCGTAACCATTCGAAATCACTGTATCGCCGCCGTACACTGGATTCTTTTACTTTAAACACTGGTAGATTCGTCTGAAATTACAGATATATATATATAAAGAAAAACAAATTAGGGGGTGGATTTGTTATTGTTTGTTGATTAAGTTTAATGTAACTTACACGCATTTTAACTTCATAATCCGTAAAGCGTTTTTTACCAACACCAATTGTTGTTACAGGATTAACAACATCAATTTCTAGGAAATTTGCCGGTGCCGCATAGGCATCATCTAATGTTTGTTTTTTAACGTTCAATCTTCTAGTCGCTTCAACGGTCGCGTCTGATTCAGCCATCATTCTTTTATATTATTTTTAAATTATAATATCTTAAACTATATCAATGATGAGAATCAAACTAAAAACGTCGATTATACAATAATTATTTGTACTATTTATTTAGTAAATTTTTATTGAAAAATTCCCCGAAAACTCATTAGAAAAGCAATCGAAATTTTTCCGCAAACCTTTCACTGACAACAATGACAGAACACACAAATGTCAAATTCGTACAGTTCCAGAAATGTCGATAATATAGAACACTACCTCAGTTCAACCGCCACATTTTACATTTTCTTAAAACTAGCATTTTTAAAATCAAATACAAAAGTAAATAAATTAAAAGAATCGATTAAAAGCGGATTAAAAGATAATAAAATTGGAAAGTAGTAGAATAACGATTTACAAATAAAGTACCAATTTAATTCAACCGGCTACCAACAGATGGCGGATCATCGATAATACTAAAATTTACCGCATATCCCACAAAAACCCACTAATATTCATACAAAAGAAAAAGTTTATTTTATAAAATATACAACATACAAAAATATATAAAATATACATCGTATCAAAATTCAAACTATTTACACAATTTTTACATAAAATCTAGCATTCTGCAGGTGTCGTAATTTGTTCGTTTGGTTTCGTTAAGTTTAAGGGATGCTTCCTCAACAGGCTGGCATCTAAAGATGTAACAGGCGGTGTACTTTCCGGATTTGTCGTAAATGTTGGTGTCAAATTGAATTTCTCATCGATTTTCAACATTGTTCTCATATGCTTCTCTCGATTTGTATAATTATTTGTTTTTATAGTACGATTACGATGCGGTAAAGCGTAACGTAATTGATCCCAAAAATGCGGATTACCCCATTGTACATACGTGTTCGTTTTTAAATACGCTTTCAATTCATCATCTAATTTATCAATATCAACATCACCTAATAATATAACAATAACACGTACCCGTTTCTCATTCATAGCCTTAGTGTGTGCTGTACGAAATTCCATTTTACCCCATTGGCTTGCAATGAAATTCGTCGACAATACGATAATTGTACGTCGTGAATCATTCACCGAATTGATAATTTGTTTCGTTATAAATTCACCCGGTGTCCAATTACGTTTGTGTAAACAGAGTTTATATGGAGATGGACCGGTCTCAAGAACTGGTACTAGATTCTCCATAACGAATGTTTCATCTTGATTTGAATAACTAATAAAAGCATCGTACAGTTTATCTTTATCGACTTCCTCTTCTGTAACCCACCACAAACAACAATTTCTAGCATACAACCAGATTTTAATCTCTTGTTGATAACGATAATAGAAAACGGCAATTATAGCAAGAATTAAACAAACAGTCAGACCACAAACACTCGAATAAATAACGATGATTTTCATTTTGCATAAGTCGTTTTTGTTTAAATCAACCAAACGAGAATTGTCACCCTTGCATTGGATGTTATTAGGGCTTATCTGTGAAGAAAAACATTAAAATTTAATTTTTAAACATTTATTACACCGTTTTTTTTTTAAGTGGTCAATTCGAATGAAATTCCTAGTAGTTGGCGGGCGATTTGAATAATACTTTAAGTATTTTTAGGGGGATCCCCAGAGATCATTTTAGCAAAAGCCCGTTGGAAAATGGGTGAAATCAAATCTAACTTTGCAATATGCAGCAAGATTCAGGGGCGCTGTACACCCGTCAAAAGTGTTAAAATGCTGTAATACGTTCGTAACATTTAAATTTTTGAAATTTGTCCTTTACGCCCCGAAAAAAAATTAAAAAATTACAAGTCGAGAATGACCGTGAAACAATGAAACGCAAAAGTCGCGCACCTCTCTGTGTCGGTCATTGTCCTCTCCCATTAGTTTCGTATGAAAGTCTATAAACCAGTGCTACTCAACCCCTGACACAGAAACCGATATTGGTCCGCAGAAGAACTTTACACGCCCAAAATAAACATTTTCTCAGCAAAAACACAATAAATTGTTTGTTTTTTTGTAAAAATTATCGGTCCTTAACGGTCTAGCACGAAATTTACATGTCGACAGTAGGAAGAACCGTTTGAAATACATTGGAAAATTCTGTTATAACGATTCAGTTTGTTTATTTAAGAAAAAAAAACACTTATACCTACATACGTGCCTAAAATGTAAACAAATGCCTACACATAATTTATATTAAAGGGGAGAAATGAAAAAACAACAAAAGAATGACGAATTCAACTCTCGATTTTTTCTAAAGAACTCTTCGTTACCTTATTATTATTATTATTATTATTCGAATTTATGAGGTCTCTGGACTTTACAATTTTCTCTGAGTCTCTACCTTTCATTGAAACTAATAGAAAACGCCTACATTTATTTATTTATAAGTATCCAATGTCCAATTATTTATGTTTTTCTTAAATAAACAAATCCGATAACAGAAGCTCTCGTACCGATTAGGATAAAAATAGAACAGCTGAAGCGGCGTATAACTAGTGCATTTCAATTTTTTACACGATCAATGTCTGAGAAAAATGATTCTCAATTTTTTTCAGGGTACAGTGGCCGAAAATAAAAAACTATTTTACGAGGATTCTTGACTCATTTCAAGTTATTTTACGTGTATAGCTGACTGGTGAAAATTTCGACATTGCCGTAAAAAGTCGTTTTTTGACGGACTTCCAAACGGGCGTTCTACTTTTGCTAAAATAATCTCTGGGAAACCCCCCTGAATATTATTCAAATCGCTCGCGAACTACTTTAAAAAAAACACCCTGTATAGTACAAACCTTATTGAGATTGCTTCGGAGAAAATTGGCGAAATCCACAGTAGAACAGTCGCAAATCCACGGATTATAATCCAGTGAAATATTACGAATTCGTTTGAATTTGTCTAAAATCGCACCATCGACACGATTTATCGAATTGTTGCGTAAATCCAATATTTTCAAATTCGTTGGCAACCAATTGATATTCTCGATTCGATTCTTCGATACATACAATTTCGTAACATTCTCATAACCATTAATTTCAACGGATGGTGTATCGATTAAACGATTATTCTCTAAATGCATCTCGATTTCATTAAATTCTAAATCTTTAACTACCGGTAATTGTGGCCATTGTTGAAGATTGCGTTCAGTACAATCGATAATTATCGTCTGATCAATTGAACGCCAATCGCATTGACAATTATCAGGACAATAATTCGGTAGAATTTCATTTAATGGACAAACCAACATGTACGATTTCAATGTTTTAATTGATACATTACGAAAATCAATTGGATTCGTACAGATGAAATCATCTTCGTTGATATTTATCGAATATTTGATGGATGGATCGATTTTATTTTGGAAATATTTCCATATTGAATCCATACGACAGTCGCATTTAAATGGATTGTTTTTAAAATTGATTGTTGTATAGATTCGATCGTTTATAGCCGTCGAATCGTTTAGATTCAAATCTAAATCGAATGAAACTGTCTCGATCTTATTGTATGATAAATCCATGAACACATTCTCAGAACTTGGTGTTAGAAAGAGATCAATCTAAAAATTAGCACAATTAATATTTGAAATTAATTAATTAAGGCTATAGGTAGATATAAGATACTCTTTAACAATGACTTTTTTTACAGAAATGGGTAATATACATTTAAAAATAATTATAAAATTTTCCGGCTTAACCTGAACCAGTTTCCGACCGATTTTGAGATATGGAAAATTAGTAATTCCGGGCGGAGGCACAAAAAATAATGAAAAATCCGCATTTTTTGCAAAACGTTTACGATGTTGCGATATTTCTATAGAAAAATTTTCAATTCAGAGTACTTTATCTACCTACAACCATTAATTAATTAACAACTTACGGAAACTTGGTCGATTTGATTGTATCTCAAATTCAATTTCTTCAATTTCAACATAGTTGCAACCAACAGTGAATCGACGTATTTGATCTGATTGAAGCTCAAATCGAGTTCTTCTAAATTCTCACAAATACCGAACGGATTATCGTTCTGTATATTCAACGTATAATTATTGTGAGATAAATTGATTTTAATTAATTTTCGATTCTTTGAAAAACTATCAATTTCAATCGATTTTATTCGATTTCTCGACAAATCTAAATCTTGTAGATTGTGTAATTGTTTAAAAATATCATTTTTAATTGTTTCTATTAAATTATTACGTAAATGTAACGTTTTTAATTGTTGTAGTAATGGTAATGGATTTACTGTTTGTATATTGTTGTGATTTAAATAAATCTCTTCAATTTGATGGAAATTTTCAAATAATGTCTTTGGTAGATAGTTTAAACTACAATTAGTTAAATCGAGTATTTTTAATTTTGTTAAATTACGGAATAATTCCTCCGGTAAATTCCCAAATGGATTATTACCGATTTTCAATAATTCCAATTCTAAATTATTTGAAAATAAATCAATCGGTAACTCGGTTAGATTATTAGAATCTAAACTGAGATTTTTCAAATTTATCAACGCTACAAATGTATCGTTATCAATTCGCTCCAATCTATTCGCATATAGATCTAAGCTCAACAAATTAGCAAGTCGATGGAAATTATTCGTTTTCAATTCTGTTAAATTATTGTACCATAAATTCAACGATCGTAATTGCGTTAGATTATCAAAGAAACCTTCCGGTATTCGATCCAATTGATTATTTGCCAAATCTAAACGTCGTAGATTTGTTAAATTTTTGAAGAATTTCGTCTTCAATACAATTTGATTCTTTTCCAAATTTAAATAAATCAAATTAGTCATCTTATCAAATACATCCTCGTCTAAATTGATAAAATCATTCGATGATAAATCTAGAATTTTTAAGTGTTCCAAACCATCGAAATGTTGTTGTTTTAATGGCAAGCTGGTTGGTGTCGAGAAACGAAATGCAAAATTTTCAATCGATTCTAATTCGGTGAATTTCTGTAAGATTTCTTTAAAATTCGTTTGTGGTAATGGTGCAAATCGTATCTCAATATATTTAATTTTTAAATTATACCATTGTGGTAATAGATTTGTATTGAAATCGCTTAAATTATAACAATCTAAACGTAGTCTTTCATTATCACGTACATGAATAACATAACCACCTCTATCATAACTGTATGGTGGACAATGATATTCGTATCTATCTAAAAATGGTGAATAACAGGTACATTGACTTGTATTTGAGCAATTCATCGTACATTCATTTAGTCTCAATAAACAGATTGTAATCAAAATTTGTAATAATAATTTCTCCATTGTTGACGTCAATCTCATTATTCAAACCTGTAAATTACAGTCATTTAATTAATTACAAGATCAATAATTGGATTATTATAAAATTAATATTAACTATCCGTCATTCTAGGTTTTGAAGATTCTATCAGTTGTACTTGAATAAAATTATTCGAAATGTAAATTTCAAGATCACCTCCATTTGCACAACTAGTAACAAACCAGATTCGATTTGGAAATTCATTAATATTAGTCATTAATTGCATGAAAAACTCCAAAATATTCACCTTTTTCTTCCAGTTCCTTTGCAGAGCATTTTACAATTTGAAGTAGGTTTTTTTATGTTTTTAATTAAACTTAAACTTTAATTAATACTTCCTTATTATATTTACAAAATTTTGTTCATGTACCACTTGGAGAAACTTCGAATTTGAGAAAAATCAAAATTTGAGGTTACGCCTCTGTGTATACTATTTGACAACAACTGTCGCCAATATACGAAAAATTAAGTCACTACTAATTCTATTATAAAATCATAAATCGAATCTATTAAATTTATTAAAAATTACAATTATTTCTTAACTGTCATCTGTAATTCCAAACAATTTAAATTTGCTGTGTAAAGATTCAAACATTTCAAACAATAAGAAAAAACTAAACACTGTTGCCAATATAGAAAAAAGTAAACCACTAGGCCCTACATTAAGCCGTTTCTGTACAAAATTCAATACCGGATGCGTTTATTCTAACTATCTAGCGTGTCCCGCAAGTCGCGCATTTCCTTCTAAAGAGCAGATAGGGGTGAAATTCTAAGAGTAAAAGTGTATCATTTTGTCATCTAACACACAGGTAATTAGTTATTAATTAAATCAAGTAGCCAATCAAGAGCTTGTTACAGCGATAAAAGGAGAGAAGGAATATGTCTTGACTGTGGGACGTAGGAAGCGGACCAGTTAGCAAGCTAGCCCGACAGCCGTTCAAACTAAGAGAGGACCTGACTGGCTACTCAATTTAATTAAATACTAATTACCTGTGCGGTGGATGGAATAGTAATAGTACGAGACTTATTTTGGTCCTAGAATTTCATCCCCTATCTGCCCTTTAGGAGCAAATGTGCGACTTACAGGACATCTGTATATTTACTAACCGCTATTGCATGTATTTCAATTAAAGATGGAGATGATTTCTCAGTTTTATTCGTAATTTTTGTATAATATTCAATTAAACACATGAATATTGAAGATTATGCTTGAATATACCGTGCCGGTAATTAGAGCTAAAACACAGTAAATATTGAAACATGACAGGCGATTGAGGTTTGAATAATTTTTTAAATGAATCTATAACAATTATTTCCATCACACCCAAGCGTCCATTTAATACTGGAAAAACGAGTTCATCCTTGTCTAAATAAATCGGAGATACCAAATAAACACGGGTGTAGTCGAACTGCGCCAAATATAATCCGTTATTTGAAACTAAGAACAAATGTAGAAGTAGCCTTCTTTAATTGTTTCCAGGCCTTCATATATTACTGCTTCCACATTTTGGAATTTGTAAAATAATTGGCGAATATAACCAAAATCTAAGAAACTGTTTCCTTACATTTAGGGCGACAAAAACCTCAAGTCCGGTACTGGCAAAAACTGTTTGGAAAATTGAAATGTTGCATAGTATCGGTAGAATGAGAAGAGTAATTAAACAGGTACAACCCTCCGTTGTGGGTGCACTTGGCGCAGTTCTACCATAACATATTCATGACTATTTCACAGCCTTGGATTAAAATCAGATAAGTTGGCGCAGTTCTACCCGGTCTAAATGTACAGTATTTTGAACATTTCTAGTTTCGATAATTTGTTATTCTATGATTTTGTTTATCAAATAATCGACAAAAACTAGTCAAAGTTGACCTGATGACCTGAAACGTGTTAATTTCTACAAGATCCTATAAACTGTGGTTTTGCTTATTAATTAATTTTTTAACCGGTTTGGAATTTCCTATTGGCATCATTAGGAAAAATAACAAAATAATGCCCTTAAGGCATACGAACGGGAGATTGAACGTAAGATGCTCAAAATTGTTTTTTTTTTTGAAAAATATGGGGAATTCCCGATGTTTGGCCAATTTGAAAATGTATTAAAGCAACAATAATTAAAAACAGTAATTGTTCCATTTTAAGAAGTGATAATTTTGTACTTTTAAGAAATTGAAACTAAAACAAAAAATACCGAAAGTGTACAACGCAATTCAATTGGTGTTTCCATTTTATCAACAAATTTCCTTATCACTATAACAAACCACGTCTAATCAACAATTTCATTATAAATTTTAAAAAATCTGTCATCCGTTCAATTGATAATTTTTTTATTATTTAAAATGTAAAATCACGCTATATAAAATACTTAAATAAATAATAAAAAAGAAAACAGAAAAGATACACACCCCTTCTTTGTACTGCTATCACAATAATCACAGTAATAACAAATACAGTTCTGAGAAATCACACACACTTGTTTTAAAATTACTAAGAAATAATAAAATCTATGTTGCAATTCTTCATGTCTTTTTTTGTATACTATTTTTAATATAAACAATTAACTGATTATTATTATAATGATCTATTTGTTTATTTACCATAACACTATTCATATGGCGCAAAATACGGGCCTTTTTTGCAACAAAACAGATAACAATTGAACGTGCTTCTAGTACCACTCACTAATAATTATTATTGGCTTAAGTCAATAAATCTGAACTATCATTGGTCGGTTATCATCCCCTCTCTGCATTCAATAAGACAACTATTTTCTGTGAAACTTTGATGACGTCATAGTTATCTTATTGTTAGACTGCATTCCTACGTTTTTCAAACAACAGACAACATGGAACTTGTTTTTCACGTGATTAATGCATTTAACCAATCATAAGCCCCGAAAATTTGAATTTTGACCAATCACTGATTAAACACTAAGTTGGTATATATTTAAAAGTTCCCGAGTTTCGTACTAGGACTACAAAAGCAACGTATTTTCGCGTTAACTTGCAAATTTAATCGATTTCACCAACGTCTGTTAAATTTTATCGAGCAAATAAGTCATCGAAACGATTGATATAATCATAATAACGGTTGTTTTTAACTGTTCATTAGGCTTAACTGAAGTTGGTGAAATTGTCTCTAAATTAATAGTTCTTATGGTATTTATACATGAATTTTCGAGAAAAAATCGGCGACAGTTCAAGTGTAGACGTACCTTTAATGGTTCCAATGTGATTTAGAATAGATAGCGCTTCGGTAAGCGCGCAATTTTCAAATCGTTAATAATAATTAAAGCTCATTAGTAATAATCTATTTTATTTTAAACCCTTAAATTTAACACTATTAACATTCTTTTTATCTTTATTGTATATATATATTATATATGTATTTAAAATATGTTATCGGCAAAATATTCATAAAAATACATAAATCATTTATTATTATTACTATTATTGTTATTATTATTATAATTATTAATATTAATATTATACAGAGGATATATAGAGTTTAAAGAATAGTTTATATCAATCCGAATAATCCATGGTTTTAATATATTCGACAGCTGAACAAAATTGGGTCCACCAATACAATTCCTCACCACCCAATTGATTTTGATAGAAATTATTAACAAATTGTATTGTTGATAGAAGATCAACTGGATTTACCTAAATTAAACAAAACAATATGTTTATAATAAGATAAAAATTCTCAAAGTCAATATTCCATAAAAATTATACTAATAAAATATTTTAATAGCATATGCTTCGTCCTATTTTCAGATCTAGATAGAAAATATTTAAATAATAAATGATCAGTTAAAAATGATTAACACAATAAGATAAAAAATATAAAAATTAAGAGAATTCTTGTAAAAAAAGCGATTAAGAGTCAATTTTTATATAATGAAAATTTTTGAAATTAAATTGTGTCATATCATTTATTAATGCGTATTGATTAGTTTTTTTATGTGTTGTAATATAAAATTGTTCAATAATATCTAAATCAAAATGATGATTTTGAATATACAGGGTGATTCAAGAGGATGGGCCATTAAAGGTATAAGAAGTTATAATTAGATGGAAGTTCAATTCCGTCTAATTTTCTTCCGTGAAGAAAAAAATGTAAAACATAGGAGGCTTAGCAAAACAACTGTTAATTCAATTTTTACAATTAACGTGAAGATAATTAATTAATTTTAGACTATCTGAATGAAGAAAAATAGAAGAAATCGATAAATAATTAAATCAAGTACGATTTTTTTTAATCAAACTGCAAAACTTTCATGAGAAACCTTAATATCTCAAAAACTTTCAGCGTTAGACCCTAGATCGTAATAACAAGGTCGCCTTCAATTTTATCCAAGAATTTAAAATTAGTTTGAAAATTGCCTGAAAGAAAAATGTATTTCAGCCAAACGACGAAAGATAATTAGATTTTGTGTAAATTGATAAAAGGTACATTATCTATACTAGCGAAATTCCAAGTTTCAACGCTTCAAAAATTTACATTTTTGAATCAAACACTGCAAATTTTAAGACTGCAATAAACGCTAAAATATCTGAAAAACTTTCAGCACAAGACCATGGGTCATGTTATCAAAGTCCTTTTCGATTTCATCAAAGAATTCAGATATGCAATAAAAAATATACTATTCCATTTAAAATAAGAAAGTAGGGTGCCCTACCCCATGTATGGGGTTGCTAGAACAACGCAAATAATTTTTAGAGAAAGTTCAGGGTACATAACAAATGTCATCAACTTTCATTAACTAGAACTTCTTATACTTTTGATCCTCTTAAATCACCCTGTAGAAATATTGTTAAAATTATGGATATATAACATAACATGTTTTGCAAAATTGGATTTATCTAAAGTTAAATTTGAAAGACATTTTAAATGTTTTTTTTTATGGTTTTGCCCACATAAAACATTCCACGATTATTATTATTATTTAAATATTTTGGCAAGAGCCCTTCAAAAAATGTATTTAAACATTGATTATTCACTTTTAAATACATATGTAGATCTGAAGATGGGAAATCCTGAAACATGTTATCTAAATAATTAATTAATATAATAATTTTTATGGGATATTGACTTTGAGAATTTTTATCTATGTCATCATTCCATATTTACGATATGGTTTTTTGGTTTTCCAAAACAATATGTTTATTGAATAGTAATTTTATCTCAATGAATGGAAATTTATAATAAAAACATGCACCATAAAAAAACGAGGCAGAATTAGAAATTGGAAAACAAATTATATATTAATTAACAGGAAATACCGCAGGAAAGTATCCGTAATAACAATAATAATATTTATAATAAAAATCGTAATCATAAAAGCAATAATTATTTTTTTTAATAAGGATTAATTTCTCATACTGTTTGCTGAAATACAAAACTATTACCGACTCGCTTCCAAATTTCAGATATTGATAAATTTTGGCCAACTTTTTGTTTTCCATCACTGCCACCAAGCTTAAATAGACTTTTATTACTAAATACGTTTTTTCGAATTTTTCTCAACACACTTTTTAATTTTTGATACATTTTATTTGTTTATTTATTTTACTTTACTTCTCTGTCGTTAAGTATTTTTGTGCAAGCTTTTCCTGGTTTCTTTTATTTTTTCTATAAAATATCTGTGAAAATAAGCCGATTACAGCAATACTTAACACTAGACATACGGATACTTTTCCGTGGTAATTTTTTTCTAAGTTTTTCCTTACGAATTAATTAATCGGAAAAAATATCAGGTGAGTCACCCAAAAACGAAAAGCTGCTATGACAACTCCCATTATTTGGCGAGTGATTTGAATCATACTTTAAGGATTTTTAGGATGGAACCTAGAGACCATTTGGTCAAAAAACGTTCGTTTCTGATGATGTCGTAGTTTTCAAAAATGAACTAAACACACAAAAAGACTAAAAATGACTCGTAGACCCTCTGAACAGTGATTTTTTCCATTGTATTCTAGAAAAAATACCAAACATTCCCACCTGTTCCAGAATAAAGTGGAGAAAAAAACAAAAAAATCAATGCAGGTAGGATCGTTGAGTCATTTTTAGTCGTTTTGGGTATTTAACTCTCTTTTAAAAATCGCTAAATCGTCAAAAACGATCGTTTTTTGACCAACTTCCAAATGAGCTTCAAAGTTCTAATTTTGCTAAAATGTTCTCTAGAGATCCTCCTACAAATCCTTGAAATATTTTTGATTTGCTCGCCAAATAATAGGAGTTGCCATAAGAACTTTTCATTTTAGGTGAATCACCCGGTATAATTATACAGCGTTATTCACGTCAGGCGATAAGTTTTTGGGGGTGCTTGGGGATCATTTTAGCAAAATTAAAATCCCACAACTCATTTAGAAGTTGTTCAAAAAACCTCGATTTGAATAAGGTCGCCATTTTCAAAAAAATATGGGAACACGTCAAATGATTAAGAATAACTCAAATATTCCTTCCAACAGTGATTTTTGTCGTTTTTCTCCTTTGCATGGAGAAAAACGAAAAGATCCATTGTTTTGGGATACTCGAATCAATGTAGTTTTGTGTGTTTAGATAATTTTTGAAAATCGCGATATCGTCAAAATGAGCGATTTTTGACCAACTTCCAAATGAGCTACGAGGTTCAAATTTTGCTAAAATGCTCTCTAGGGACCCCTCTACAAATCCTCGAAACATTTTTCGAACCAATCGTCAAATAATGGAAATTGCCGTCCGACGTGAATAATCCTGTATTAATAAAAAATTAATGGATTTTACCATGATTATCACATAGACAAGAACTGGTGTAAAATCATCGGCTGTTGTTGATCCTGTACATTGTGAAAATGCCAATAAATCCATAATACATTTAGCACATTGAACAATACAATTAACTTTATCTCTAGGTGTACGATACGCATTTATAGCTTTTAAAACATCCTGTGCTGGTAGCCATGGATATTCCTTTAAGAATATCTTCGGTATCATTAAATATTTATGATCTGGTGCAACAATTCTCGACAATTTCTCTATATGTTGATATAAAACACTACAAAATAAATATATCATTGATAATAATTGAAATAAATAAATATATATTAACCGGTCACGATCTCTATCACCATCACCATTCGGATATAGAGCATTTATATAAATTCGACTCATAATAGAACGTTCCAATGTTATCTTAATAATATCTCGACGATTTTTAAATATATCACGCCATAATCCATTACGTTCCATTATTAAATATAAATGTTTATAAAAATTATTTAATAAATCACATTTCTCATCCGATAAATTTATATTAACGAATTCTTCACAGAATTGATTGATTCTAATTTCTTGTTCTATAAGGAACTTTTTCACACAAATCATACACAAATACTCCTCACTTTTTTGTTTCTCATTCTTGATCTGTTCACTCAAACTAGATATAAGAAAGAATAATT
>JAZBGW010000614.1:0-19133 GCA_037464815.1 Mylabris variabilis | reverse complement strand
TGGCTCAAGGATCCTCACAACATTGATTTTCTTCGTTTTTCTCCATTTTATTCTAGGACAGGTGGGAATGGTTCACATTTTTTCTAGAATGCAATGGAGAAAAACAAAAAAATCAATGTTGGGAGGCTCTTTGAGTCATTCTTAATTGTTTTACGTACTTAGCTGGCTTTTGAAAATCGCAACCTTGTTCAAAACGAGCGCTTTTTAACCAACTTCTAAATGAGCTTCTAATTCTGCTAAAATGATCTACAGCTACCACCTTACAAATTCTTGGAATATTTTTCGAATCGCTCGCCAAATAATGGTAGTTACCATAAGAACTTTTTGATTTAGATGACTCACCCGGTATACATTAGACTAAATGGTATTCGATCCGTTCTTAGCAAAAACCTCACTATAGAGAGCTTTTTACTATACAGAGCTTCACTATATAAGACTTCGACTTTTTATAAACAACATAATTTTTGTTTTTAGATGTTTTTAAATTTGATGATAATTATGAAGAAAATGAAGGCAAATACAAGACGTTAAGTAAAGAAATCTTGGATCAATCGGGTTCTGAATCAGGTTCTGGTGATGAATCAGACGATGAAGATGATGATGATGATGACGATGATAATGAAGATGATGAGAATAAAGAAGGTAATAAAGAAGCAATTATCGATAATACTGAAACGAATTTGATTGCATTAAGACGTACAATTTATTTAACAATACAATCGAGTTTGGATTTTGAAGAAAGTGCCCATAAATTGATGAAAATGGAATTGAAACCTGGACAAGAGATTGAATTATGTCATATGTTTCTTGGTAAGTGTTTCTTACCTTAATTTTTGTTTGTATCATAAAATTAACGAATTTTTTAAGATTGTTGCGCCGAACAGAGAACTTATGAGAAATTCTATGGATTATTAGCGCAAAGATTTTGTCAAGTTAATAATATTTACGTGGAACCATTTCAACAAATTTTCAAAGATACGTATTCAACAACACATCGATTAGATACAAATAAATTGAGAAATGTTAGTAAATTCTTTGCACATTTATTATTTACGGATGCAATCAGTTGGGAAGTATTGGAGATAATGAAATTAAATGAAGAGGATACAAACAGTTCTAATCGTATTTTTATAAAAATCTTATTTCAAGAATTGGCCGAGTATATGGGATTGGAGAAATTGAATGCACGACTTAAAGATTTGTAAGAATCCTTTATTGAATTGTAGTGATAGATTATAAAATCATCTCCTTTACTCCTTCATTAAACACGTCTATAATTTAATGAAGAAATTAATATTTTTAGGGATTTAACAGAATTTCTTATAAGTGAAGAATCTTATTTTATATCTACGACTGATTTATTTTCAATTTAGTGATAAAACTATAAATTTTATCCAACACCGTTGTGTTATGGCACCATAATTCAATCGATTTTAGATCAGTAAAGTACCTTATAACTCACTAGTGAGTTATGAGGTACTTTACTTTAATGAATATAACTCGCTATTATTAATAGAAATTAATAATTTTATTGGAACAATTATTTAATATTAAGATTGACATTAATTATACTTGTCGCGATAGTTATAAAAGTATGCCAAAATTACTTCCTCATTACTTTCTTTTGCACCATTTGTCTCCATCCATGTGTTAAACTGCTGTAATTCTTTTTCGTACTTATTTTTCGATTTTTTCGGTATTTAATTTGTAGAAGCTAGTTTAGCTGCTGTTTTAATGGCTTTTGGAGTGACATACATGTTGGTATTCAATTGAAAATGAAAAAAACGCAAAAGAATTAGGAGAAAAAACAGCTGAATTATTTATAAAAACAGCAATAATCTCCATAGCAATTAATAATCAAGCTGACCTGATCCTAATTTTTGACTGTCATTTCATTTTAAACTACATAAAAATATCGGAATTAATTAACGGCTTGGAATAATAAAAATGGTTTTATTTGGTGTTGGATAAAATATTGTATACAACTAATGTGTTATGGGGCAAATAGTTCACTCGAGAAAATTACTACACTTGGCTGACACCTCGTGTGTAAACTTTTTCTCTCATGAACTATTTGTCCCATAACACACTAGTTGTATAAATAACTATTATTGAGAAATTTACAACTCTACTACAAAGTCACACAATAATAAGCTTTCTGTAAAAAAGGAAACTCGAATTGCTTCCATTTCTTCTTGTTATCTGGTTTTCCCCTATCTCGTTTCATTTTATTTTATTGACTTATTAAAGCAAGTAATAGTTGTTGATCCTACTTTTTTTAAGAAAATTCAAACCACTGTTGTCTTTTTGTTGATATTTTTACAAAAAAAACACGACTAAATAAGTGTAATTAAAGTTAAGCTTAATATTGAATCATTTTTAAGTTCTTCAATGGTACAGCAATTTTTTTTCTTAATCACTATACAGGCTGTTTTTTTTCAAGTGGTCAATTCGTATGAAACTCCTATTAGTTAGCCGGCAATTTGAAAAATATTTCAATGATTTATAAAAGGATGTTTAGATATCATCTTACCAAAATTAGAACCTCGTAGCTCATTTCTAACAAACAACTTACAAAAACGAATAAAGCACGCAAAAAGACTAACATTTTATTTTAGAGAAAATGTGGAAGATTGCCACCTGTTGCAGAATAAAATTAAGAAAAACGAAAAAAATCACTGTTGAGAAGGTCTACGAAACATTCTTAGTCATTTTGCGTGCTTTGTTAGTTTTTGAAAATTGCGACATTCTCCAAAACGATCGTTTTTTGACCAACTGCTAAATAAGCTACAAGGCTCTAATTTTGCTAAAATGGTCTCCAGAGCCGCTCCTACAAATTCTTGAAATATTTTTTGAATCACTCGTCGCCTAGTAGGAGTTTCATAAGAATTGTTCGCTTTTTTTTTAAAAAAAAAACAGGCTTTTATTTTCTCATACAAAACTAACAGTGTTTGATCATATCTATTATCTTTAAAGTAAATCCAAAAATAAATATTGATTCTGTTGTAATTTCAAATTAAGACACTCTTGTGTAAATAAACAGCAATTTTCTTTGTTCTGGTTATGCGACATTGGACGCATTATTACTAATTTATTTCTCTATCATGAAAAGAAATAAATCCAATTCTAGAATATTTGGAAAACAACCAATTTAGTGCCTTTACAATTGATATTTTAATATTTTTCACACTGAGACTTTCTGCCCATGTCCCAAAAGTTATCGCTTTTTTCAATTACTTTCGAATTTGTTAATTGTTAAATTAATTGCTAACTTATTTCATTCGTATCGTTACTAAGAACTAAATCATAGTTTGATTGTAAATCTTATTTATTTTCTAGGACGATGCAAGAACATTTTGCTGGTTTATTCCCTAGGGACGATCCGAAAAATACACGATTTGCTATCAATTTTTTCACATCAATTGGCCTCGGTGGTCTAACAGCTGAACTAAGAGAACATTTAAAAACAGCACCTAAAGTACCAATGGTTAATTTAATAGACAATACATCGTCTAGTAGTTCTAGTAGTAGTTCTTCTAGTAGTTCATCCAATTCTAGCGATAGTAGTTCCGGTAATTATAATGATTTTATTAAAAACAAATTTATTAATATTGCTTTGTTTAGATTCATCATCCAGTAGTTCTGATGATGATGATGATGATGATAAGAATAAAAAGAAAGATAAGAAGAAGAGTAAAGAGAAAGAATTGAGGAGAAAGAACTATTCTCCAAGTGCTGAAAATCGAAGAAAACGTGAAAAAGAACGTGATTCTAAACGGGTTGATAGAGGAGATCGGCGGAGATCAAAGGATAGACGAGATAATAGTCCTGATAGTAGAAGAAGAGGAAGAAGAACAGATAGTTTGGAACGTAGACATAAACGTAGGCGTTAATTATTGTTAATTTTTTTTATAAATACATAAACTTTTGACTATTTTTAATAAAGTACTCGTATAGAGATTAAATGTATTTTAAATTACCCGCCTTTATGTATTACTCATTTGTTTCTAGTAACTTGTCTAGTCACCGCATTCTTTTTGTAATTAATTTTTGTGCGGTTGTAAAAAGTTTACAAATCGTACGTCCTTGTTTTCGTTGTGAATTATTCATAATATTCCAGATAAATCGAATTCGATGTGAATGGTATTGTTTTTACAATTCTGTAAATATAAAATTAATAATTAATAAATTTTGGTGGATTTTTATATTGTTATGTTGGTGATATTGGTTCTTGTCCATTGAACAACACACATCTGTCATTTTCTGGTTGCTTTTTCTATTGAAAATTCTCATTCATTGTGTGTATGTGTTTGTTAAAATTAGTGCTATCCTGTCTTTATTAATTAACAACAAATTAGGGGAATAATTATTTGTATGACGCATCTATTGATTTATCAGATAATTGGAACGTGATAAGGAATAATTAAAATTTGATTTGAAAGATTTTCGAACTAAACAGCAACCGTGGCAGGTAGGTAGGTTACAAGTTTTTCCTAAAGCTTTGATATCATTTGTAAGAGGCGAGAGAATGTTTCATATACAGAACAGTAAATAGGTGATTGTTGTCGTTCGTTTTTCTCATTTTATTAATCGTCACATTATTAAGTGCGTCATTGTTTAATAATCATATTCTATTATTACAAATGAAATTTTTGTGTAAATTTAATCGACCTGTTGATAGTTTTTCGGGGGCGGTTATTGATATTCATTTATATATTAATATTTCCAGACTTTGAGGGTTATTTGAGATAGTGTCAGCTGATCTGGGGGCGGCGCCCTTGAACCGTACAAAATAGGGGGCTTCCACAAAAACAAAACGACGCCCCCTTCTAAGTTTAAGACAGTCGTATTTGTCTAGACTAAACCCTGTTGATAATTGTCTATGGTTATCAGAATATAATAAAATTATTTTATAGTTTATGATAAATATAACAACAATAATAAGAATTCGAATCTATTTTTCCATAGTTATTTTGACAGTTATTTTCTTTTTAAACAAATTGAGGTCAAGTTTACGGTATACAGGTATATTTATACCTTATTAAATTCTCCGATAAGTAACAAAATTATAACTAAAATCTCATTATTGCAAATTGTTTAATACAATAAAGATAACGTATTGTTGATAGTGCTTTGATAATTTCAATTTGTTTATATAAAGAGTAATTTTCCAAATATAATATTATTAATTTTATGTATTCTGATTTTTGAAGCATTTTATACGTTTATTTATCAGTTTCTAATGTTGTTATCATTTAAATGGAAAGAATTTGCAGAGGACAAAGGCTAAAATTATAAAAAATTCGTTATATATGAACAATTATAATCAACTTTGGGCGCTATTCTATCATGCGGGTTGTATTATTACAATTTGATTGTTTAATAAAACTATTATTTATTTATTAAAACAATTAACCAATAGACAGAATATTTGTAGTCTTTTTGTTGTAGAATTGTAAGAGAAAGTTTGACTGATGACGGTCTTCCTTTTGATTTGTTTCACAAATATTTGCAATTTGTTGTTGTTGTAAATGTCTATGTTCAAAAACTATAAATTATTTGGTAATCCTTAAAAAATTTCATTAATTGTTTTAAAATTTAGTTAAATCAAGGTATTGTTTTATGTTGGATTCGGCATAGAAATCAAGGTTTTGTTATTGTTTTATGTTTAGTTGGCTACACTGAATTTATTATTGATTGAAATTTAAAATAATTCTAATAATTGTTACCCCTTTTGTAATTGTTTTATAGTAGATGATAATGTTTTGGAATTCTCTGAAATAATGAATCTATTTTAATTCTAATTGGGTATTTCCAAATTTGACGCTCCTCAGATTTTTATGTAAAATACGTCAATTTCAACTAACTATACAGGATGTTTCAACTATTAATAGAGATACGATATTCTTTTATTTATGGGAAGAATAAAATTGTTATAAAAAACACTTGGACAATTTATTGAAGGTGAAATTGCCCTTGTAATAATAAAATTTAATAAGAAACAATATTTTTTTATTTTTCAAAAATTATTTTTTAATTGAACTTATTCAATAACGATAAAAGGAGATAAAAAGGCGGAATCTTAAAATTTTATATTAATCCTTTAACTGTTTATGTCGAGTATACTCGTCAAGAAAAAAGATTCAATTCTCTACGTAATTTCGCGTATATTCGTAACAAAGACAAAAAAATTGGACTCGCATTGTCACTCGACGAATAAATTGCATTTTTTTTTTTTAGAAAAATCGCAAATCAAGAACTTTCAGAATTATGCGTCTTAACAGAAAAATTAATAAAGTAGACAGAAAAAAATTCTCAAAACAAAATTGAACAGTTAAGGGGATTCCGGAGACATTTGTCGATTCGGCGTGCGAAAACAGTCAATTTTCAAACAGCGATTACTCGTTTGTTTTTTTAAGATAATGTCAGAAATTGACGTGCGTTGGGTAGAGCATTTAAAGGTCTATGGAAAAATGTGATAAAATTCTGATTGGCAGAGAAAACTCTTGAACCCTGTTTTTTTCGTAGATTTTCCTTCATAACAACCATATCATTACAATCTAAAATATTTTAAAAATCTGCCTGTAAATTTGATTTTCAATAGACCATGTTTGTGTTGTTATTATTACTTCTGTTGTGATTTAGCGGGCAACGTACCACTAGATCTCGTACACAGCGCATAGCAACACAAACACCGTCTATTGAAAATCAAATTTCTAGACAGATTTTCAAAATGTTTTTCTTTTGTAATGATATGGTCGTGAAGTAGATGAAATTTCCGATATTTTCATACCAATCAAGGGGCAAATTAATTAATTTTAATACTTGTAAATAATAGGTGAAAAAGGGGTTCAAATCTTCCCTGAAACACATTTAATTTTCAAAATTCGATTTTAGGCGAGCTTCATGTCCTCAGCTTCCACATTACATTTCTAAATCTGAGAGTATGATTTTTTATTTTGAAAATTATGAATGGCAGCACGTTTGGAAAAAAAATTTAATTTTCTTCAATTATCGGAAAACTAACAAACATATGGCGAAAATTCTCAAATATTTTTAAAGCTCTTTCAATTTGTTATCTAAATTAATTGATAAATATTGAAAATCGATCATATTGGCTAAGGTTTAGCCAGTAATGGAGGAAAATCTACGAAAAAAACAGTGTCCAAGAGTTTTCTCTACCATCCAGGATCTTATCACATTTTTCCAGAATAGAAAGCTTTAGTTTATGCATATCAATTTTTGACATTATCTTAAAAAACAAGCGAGTAATCGCTGTTTGAAAATTGACTGTTTTCGCACGCCGAATCGACAAATATCTCCGGAATCCCCTTAAGGCATTAAAAGTATTATTATGAAATTTTGTATTAGCATCTTATATAAAACAGTTCCAAGTAATAAAATTGTGAATTTCTCAAATTTTTGACAAGAAGTGCCAATTTACGAAAATTTTGTTTTTGAATCTCAAAAAATCGAAATTTTAAATATCCTAAGACAAAACTCAAAAATAATCACACTTTTAGTGAAAAAATTTAGAGAAAATTTAATTTTATTTGGAATTTGCTATTTTATAGGATCATGAATCATGACATAAGATTTCGAAAGATTTCTTGTTCAATCTAAAATTCCAATCAGTGCCGTCTTTTATTCACGTTTTCGAGCTTTAGCATCTGTAAGCGTGCCATTCTGTTATTGAACGCTTTCAATAAACGAAATTGTCTTTTTTTTAAAATGGGAAATAGATAATTTTAAAAGCAAATATTATTTTTATGTTCAATTTATTCTATTTACAAAAATCCTAGAATAACACCTCCACCTCCAATAGATTGCATAAGCGTGCGCCTTTAGTTATTACGTTATTACAATTATTTTATTCTTCTCATAAAAGAGTAATGAGCACTTTTCCTATACAAATAGTTGAGACACCCTGTATGTAGATGCAATCTATCCTAGGTAAACGTAATTATAATGATCTATGAATAATAAGAACGTCATCTATTGTAAACCTCATTTTATATGTGCATAACAGATTTTTTTCCATATTATACATTTGACAATTTCCTATAATTTTTATTTTTAATGCTAAAGTACAAACCAGACACGTTATAATACTAACAAATTAGTGATTAAATTGGAAGATTTTTAGAAATTTTATTAGATATAAACCCTAGCACTAAAACACTAACAGCATCGCGGTGTCCTATTTAAAGGTATCAGTTAATACATAGTTATTCACATCAGACGAAAAGTTCTTATGGTAAATGCTTTATTCCGGCAACCAACTACAAGAGTAAACTAAGATTGGTTCGTAAACCATTGTAAAATTGATTTTTCTCGTTTGTATCCTATAAAAATTTAAAAAAAAAACATGATGGAGATCGAGCATTAAAAAAATGAATGAATCTGGTGTGAGTAACCTTCACTGTTTACTATTTTTAACTTGATCAGGTAAGATTGTTTATGTTAATTCAGTATTTATTGCTCTTATTCGGATTTCTTTTAATGTAAAAATAATAAAAGTCACGTACTCCTTATTTGTTTCTAATATAACCAATGTCAAGGATTTTCTTTTTTAAAAACAATCATGGAATTATTATAAACAATCTTACCCTATTAAGTTAAAAATAGTAAACGACAGAGGAGGTTACTCACTAGATTCGTTCATTTTTTTGCGGGATACAGTTGCAAAAAATGGGAAAAATCAATTTTACGATAGTGGTCTACAAGCCATTCTTAGTCGGTTTATACGTGTAGGTAATTGGCGGAAATTGCAGCATTGTTGACCAGTTTTCCAATGAGTTACAAGTTCTTAATTCCGATAAAGTGTCCTCTGGGGACCCCTACAAATTCTTGAAATATTTTTCAAATCGCTCGCCAAACAATGGAAATTGTCATAAGAGCGTTTCGTCTGACGTGCATAACCCTGCATTTATATTGAGATATTGAGCAAAAAAAAACAATTGTGGGAACACTAGTTTCAACAGTTGATGCTTTAGAATTAGGCAACTAAACGGTGTTTTTTTATAATTTGTAATAAAGTCAAAAATCATATTTTTTTCTTGACGTAACTATTCAAAATCATTCATAGAAAATTTCATTCGTTTTATCTATCAAGTCCATTCATCTTAACAGTTAAAATTGTATTATAATGACATTTTCTATGAGTTTTTATTTATAGGTTTATAGCTTTAATCAGTACTCAAAACATTTTTTTTAGGTTTCCTATTAGACTCTGAAATTATTAAGCGGTTATTAACAGAATTATATTTCTTAAGAGTTCATGTAAAAAAGCTTTTCGTATTTAGAGTCATTTAAAGGTTGTAAACTATTATTATTGGATAAAGTTTGTTGATATTCGAAAATGTTATATCCATTTTATTTTAATTCTACTTTTATAGTTTAATTATAATTTTGATTATCAGCATTAAATTTCTTTGTATGCTGCTTTAAAGCATACATCTTTGTGATTTAAAAAATTCAATAATCATTGCTTTGTTGTACAAAAGATTCATTGAATAGTTTATTTTTAATCCTATTGCACTTTTTTTGATTTTCTTTCCGTTGACAATTTATTTTTTACTTTAATTAGTGTGCCTTAGAAGTACACATATTTCCAGTTGACATACGAAGCGTGAAAGTCCGTGAATTATCATTATAAAACACACAATACACCTTACCAAATTTGCAAAGAAATATGACACTGTACGTGTTTTAAGGAATATCTTCTGTAGTGTCAAATAAAAGAATTCGTTTTTACTGTAAAATATTTTGACCTATATTCTAGAACCATTAAAAGTTTCCCTTAAATATATTGTACCCGATATTTTTGTCAAATTTTTATCATGTCTAAAAATTGGGCAATAAGCGCTTACAGTCGATTAACATAACTCGTAATGTTTTTAAACGTTAACAAAAAAGTTCACGAATTTACAATTTGTTAACAATCTTTCCTATTCTGATAATGCTTCCGAACGATTAATTTTGTAATGAAGAAAAATTGAAAGGATCTATTGTGTCTTCTTAAATGTACATCTACACACTGAAGCCTGAAAAAGCTAAATTGAATTATGAGGGGTATTTTTTTAAATGTGTTAAATTACCATTTACAAGAAGCAATTGTCTTAATTTCAACAATTTCATGTTGTTCAACTATATAGAAGATGACTTCTTCTGGTAAATTTCATTATTATTTCAGTACTTATTCTATACAAAAGAAGTTAATTGAGTTTATTTTGGAAATAAGTATTTTGCTTTTATGTTGTATAGTAGTCGTTTTCTACGATATTAATTCATATTGAGTTGAATTTCACGTAAAAAATTCAATAAAATTATTCAAATTAAAGTTGCACGTGTAGACCGTTTTATTGATTATCATTAGTGTTAAAATGTTGGTTGTTTATTGTAACTACCTGTTTTATTTGTACGCGTAGATATTTCAGTTTTTTTGCTAATTGGAATTACGTTATTATTTTAGGCTTTCAACAGAAAGTCAATTGTCTTTTGATAAAAATTTGTACAAAAACAACTATTTGCAAAGCATTTTTTTATTGTTGTATTGTTTAAAAACTATTTTTATTTTGATATTATTAGAATTGTTTTATTGTTTGTTATAGACGAAATGGCAAATAGATCTGGTACAGCACAACGACCGAATGGTTCAACACAAGGCAAAATATGCCAATTTAAATTAGTATTGTTGGGTGAATCAGCTGTTGGTAAATCAAGTCTTGTATTAAGATTTGTTAAAGGCCAATTCCATGAATATCAAGAGAGTACAATTGGGGCTGCATTCCTTACACAAACTGTATGTTCAGATGATACAGCTGTAAAATTTGAAATATGGGACACTGCAGGACAGGAAAGGTGATTCTATTATTTCTATCGTTCTCATAAAATAATAATAATAATTTTATTATAATTTTAGGTATCACAGTTTAGCACCGATGTATTATCGTGGTGCTCAGGCAGCTATAGTTGTCTATGATATTACAAATCAAGATACATTTGGTAGGGCAAAAACGTGGGTAAAAGAATTACAACGACAAGCCAGTCCAACTATCGTTATAGCATTAGCTGGTAATAAACAAGATTTGGCTAATAAACGTATGGTTGAATTCGAAGAAGCCCAAACGTACGCTGATGAGAATGGTTTATTGTTTATGGAAACATCTGCAAAGACCGCAATGAATGTTAATGATATCTTTTTAGCAATAGGTGCGTTTGAAAATTGATTTTTTGAAAGAAATAAAAACAATAATCGTATTAAATATATGACGTATCGTTAGTTATTAGTTTAATAGGATTACACATTGACAGCTTGACGTAACTAGCATAAATACCGGGCGAGTCACCTAAAACGAAAAGTTCTTATAGCAACTCCCATTATTTGGCGGGCGATTCGAAAAATATTTCAAGGATTTGTAGGGTAGCATCCGGAGATCATTTTAGCAGAATTAGAACTTTGTAGCTCATTTGGAAGTTGGTCAAAAAACGCTCGTTTTGAACAAGGCTGAGATTTTCAAAAACGAGCTAAGCACGTAAAACGACCAAGAATGACTCGAAGACCCTCCCAGCATTGATTTTTTTCGTTTGTCTCCATTGCATTCTAGAATAAAATGAAGAAAAACGAAAAAAAAATAATGTTGGGAGGATCCTCGAGTCATTCCAAGTCGTTCTGCTTGTTTAGTTCGTTTTTGAAAATCGCAACATTGACCAACTTCCGAGGTTATAGAATCTTCTCTAGGAACCCTTTTATAAATTCTTGAAATACATAGGAACTTTTCCTTTTAGGTGACTCACCCGGTATAAAAATGTTAATTTAGAACGAAGATATTTATTAATACGTTTTTATAATTGTATAGCTAAAAAATTGCCGAAGAACGAACAGACGACTACCCAGGGTGGTAGTGGACAGGGTAGAAGACTGGCGGAGGGCGATTCGGGTGCTAAAACTCCTGGTAATTGTTGCAAGTGATGGCCCCTCCTTCCCAACGGGTTTGTGTTGTCAACATTATTTGAAAAGAAAGGACTGGACTGTGCTCCTGCACTCTAGTGATATATAAGTGTAACAAAATAAACAAAATAATAATAATAATGCCCTTCTAATTAATATTGTTACAACTCACACCACATTTACACTGTCACATATTTAATAAAAAAATTATGCATTTTTTAGTTCAACAAATTTTATAAATTATAAAGAAAAAGTTAGAAATTAATTTTTCTTTTATTATAAATCTAATTTTTCTATAAATATATCAATATATTAGAACACTTTTCTTGTGATATATATCGTAACAATTAAGTTCTGTAATTTAACCAAGCATGTTTTAATGTAGAAAAGGAAATATTTGACAGTGTAGTCGAATCGTAGTTAGATTGGCGAAATTCGACAAGATTTTAATAGAGGGAAAACAAAAAAAAAACAATGTAGCCCAGTCCAAATTTGTGTGTCTATTCCTCCCCAACTTTTTTTTGTTTTTAAATCAATTATTTTCGTATACTATTATTATTATTTTTATTAAAAATTAATTTCAATAAGTGCAATTATTAAACAAAAAAACAACTATATTTTGATAAAACTTGACGGTTTTTGTCAATCTAATTGGCGTCAGGTTTAAAATTTATACTTTGTACAATCCATTACAAGTGTAAGTTGTAAATCTTATACTGAATTCATGTATTTTATGATTAGTGTTTCCAGTTTTTCAAATCGATAAAGTATATTTCATAACATTACATTTTTGGTAAAAAGCAATTAACAACTATCAATTTTCTTTATTGTTTTGAAATGTACTCTTTTTGTAAAGCAGAAAAGATACATGACTGCATTGGTGTATCATTTTTTTTTTTGGAACGTGCGATGCTTTAGGAAACATTTTTGCAAAATTTCACGTCATGTATCGCCGGATGTCTTTCTAGTTCAATCAAATCAGTCCCTTGATTGGTCCAGTTAAGGCATTTGTTCTACATTCGTATATATTTTAATTTTAAGTAGATGTACAATGTAGTAAGGTGGTTGTACAGAATTTCAAATTTTAAAAGCAAAAAAATTAATAAAAAAAATATGGAACTAATATCTTACGTGTGAAAGTCTCTTTATCCATAAGTATCGTTGTATTATATTTGAATATAATTAAATTTATTATTATTATTATTAATATTATTTTATTTTGCTTGCTTATATGGTTATTATATTCTGTATGCACAGAATCAGATTGTACAGGAAGTAAATCATACTCAATAAAGTTATTACAATATATTTAATTTTTTTTGTAATTTTTTAATTTTTATCAAAAATTGAGTCAATACGATTTATCAACAGCGATGATAAACTCAACAAATACACAAATGTATAAATGTAGGTATTGCGGTATAATAAAGGGTCTTAAGTCTATTTTTATCCTTGTGAACTCAATCAAGAGTAGGTCGAAATTACATAGTGGGGAATCTAGAGGAGGCTATGTTTGTAGTGTAGAAAATAATCCGTCAAATTATGACGCACGATATTTTTTATAAATAAAATCCGACGTGTTTTTTTTTCATTTTCAACAATAAAATAATTATTTTCTTTTACAAACAACAATGTCTAATTGTGATGATTATACTTGTCCGTTCATTAGTGATAAATGTGATGAACCGGATACATTGGCTATTATTCAACAATTCCGTAAAGTGTATGAAGATAAATTAAAGGAAATTGATAAGGAAGGATGTAGTGATAGTCTACAGGTAAATAATAGACAGATACAGGTATTTTATTAGAGCAAAAACAAGCCATATGTTAGAATTGTTTGGCTGGGCGTAGCCAAAGATGGCGTCTTTATGACGCCATCTTATCGTTGAAAATTGGGCGCGAATTCTTTTCAACCCTTTAAAACTTTATATTATTCACTTCTTTACATTAAAAATTAGATTACCGACATTCTTTCACCGTGTTACGTCGAATTAATTATAAGATTCTTGTAATTTCACCTTCTCTTTACCTAGGTAGAAATATGAAGTCTTGGTGAATTCTAAAAGAGTTCTTATTTATGATTAGGACGTCAGATTTTGCGCCAAAAGGAACCCTTTAAGAAGTCCTCAAGACGTCGAATGCGCTACTTAATGAACACCTTAAGACTTTTTAAAAAATTGTTTAAGAATTCTTTTTCTAACTTTGCAAACAAAAATGCTTTAAGAGCTCAATTTCTGATCAACAGAAATGAATTCTTGAAGAACTTGATTTTCTGAGTTCTCGAAAAAGGAGTCAAAAAGAGATTTCGCGTTTTTGATTTATACTTTTTATGAGAGGAATAAAAAGAATTCATAATTAAATTCAATATTCTCTTATAAATACATACAGGGTGAGTATAAAGTAACGCATAATCGTCATAACTTTTTTATTTATGAAAATTTTGAAAAACGGCTAGACAGGCAACTTTTTATTTTCAAATTAGTTAATTGTGACTGAGCCAAAACGGTTCTCCCATTTACCATTGTGAAGAAATGACGCCATTATCAATTCTTTCAAACGGCACCCCCTATTTTTTATTGTATTTTCGGGTAGAGCATATTTTTCTACGTTCAAAACATGTAAAAACAGTAGGCAGTTACATTAGAAAATGCATAATAAAGAATTTAAATTATCGACTTATTTTACCTCTGCTTATTAAAATTACTGATTTCACTTGAATTCACTTTATTTATACAGTATTATTAACAATTATTTATTTCATACATTTCTGTTTAGAATACACAAACAATATCACTTAATAATACGTAAAGAATTATACCCTAAGCCAGATTAAAGGAGTTCTTGTACTTGATTACTATGAGAATACAGTGAAAAAATACCCGAAGATGTCATAAAACTGACCTCTTTGTTGAGACTTCTTAAAGAATTCTTAAATTTGACGTCATTAAGAAGTAAAAACAACAATGTCAAGGGATGTCACAAAACTGACGTTTTAAATGAGAAGTCTCTAAGAGCTCTTAATTTTGAGTTCTTAAAAATGATGTCCTTAGGAAGTCATAATTAGACTTCTCTACGAAGTCTTTCAAAAGACTTTGTAAAGGAGTCTTTCTGATTTGGATGCTCTCTGGATAGTTTTGTCTAATACACAATATCCCTTATTCTATAGCTAAAACTGAAAATACAAGAGAAGTGGATCGACAATTTGACCGAACAAACGGAAATGATGGCCAGAGTTGTAAAAGAACTGGAGGTAGAAGCAGCAGAAAGGGTCCAAATGCTTGAGGATAAACTGAAAAGGAGTTCAGAATGCGCTTGTGAAGTAAGCATCCTTTTAATGTTTCTTATCATCAAAATTTTCTCCCTAATTGCGCCGAATTAATCCATTATTTCCAATAATCCTCGCCTTCAGTGAAATTTCTATTTTAAAAAAAAGAAATGATCAAAAAAGCAATGTAGTGTTAGTGAAGATTTTTCTGCAGGTGATGAGACGTTATCAGATGTATGATTTCCAATTCAATTCAGATGATTATTTCCAGAGACTTGGTTATCTAGAAAATGATTTAAAGAGTTTATTGGAATTTATAAGGCGTATACGTGAAGATAATCGATGGAGTATCGAAGGTTTGATATTTTATGAGGTTGATTATCGAGATTTATTCGGTAAAGATGAGCAAGATTGCAAGTTAGTTTTACCAATTCTAATCAGAAATTAAAGAAAATTGTAAAATAAATCTACTTTCTAGGTGTAGTTCTGAGATGGTCCCAATTGATGGAGAGATCGGTCGTGGAGAAGAGGTAGGCAAAACAATGAAATTAACAATAGAAATTTCGAGACCAATCAAACCGGAATATAAGAAATCATCAACCAGAAGTTCTCTATTTTCAAAAAATAATAGTGAAACTGACTGTAATTGTTGCCCAAAGAAAGAATCCTTTTCAAGAAATCAAAATTGCGAATGTCGACCAATACAGCCTTCTTCTTATGGGAAGAAGAGCGCTAAGCAAACTTCAGCATTATCTCTGTTTTGCCAACAAGTCTCCGATCAGATTTCTCAATTAACATCTTTATCAGTTAAAGATCTACGAAAGAAACAATTTTGTTGCAATTGTAATTGTCCGAAAAAACATGATTTTTCACCTACAAAAAATCGAAAATTTCCATCTGAAGTTCCGGGTAGAAAACCCCAAATTTCATTCGGAAAAGTCGAAAATCATTACGATAAGCATGATGCACCAACTTGTTCAACAAGACGTTGGCACTAATTCTGAAAAAAATACAATTTTTTGATCACACAAATCTTTGAAGTTTTTTTTTTTAATTTATCACGATTTGAAAATTAAAAAGGCAATTCTATTAAAATCGGGACTTTTTACTTGTTTCAGGAAGTTTCCAGGGATAATCAGGACGAGTAAGTGGTTTTTCTTTCCAAATTCCACCAAACTTGATGAATAATTTTAAGGGTCATTGAACGATTACGCAAAGAAGTCGATTATTTGCGCTCGATTGGAAATTCAGAAGAGCTTTTAGACGATCTAAAAAAACAAAGAGAACATTACGATGAACTTAAACAAGTAGTTTCAATTTAATTATTAATAATTGTAATGAATTTATATATTAATTGTATTTTAGAATATGATCGATATGAGGCAAGCTTTAACGGAAGAAGTGGCATGTAAACATGATTTAATTTTATTGTTGAAGAAGGATATCCAACAATTAGAGGAACGTTGTGTACAAAACGATAAACAAACAGCTTTCAAAGATGATATAATCAAGGAGCTACGTAAAGAAATTAAACAATTAAAACAACAAGTAAGTATATTAATTTTTTTGGGAAATACCTGAAATCTTTGCTTATTTAGTTAACAACAATGAAAGCATTTGTAAAAGATCATAATAATTCACGTACAATTGAACATAGTAAAGAATTAGAAGAGCCGAGAATTTCAGCAATAATTTTCATAAAGAACGATAATAAAAAAATTGAGAAAAATAAACGGAACGATCGGAATAAAAAAAGAGTGTTTCAAGATAATTTCAAATTGACGAAATCTGAAACAGATTTGTTAAATTCTTGTGCTAGAACGAAGACTTTGAGGGAGAAATTTAATTTTTAAGTTTCTCTCCTATTTTTTTTTAGTTTTTTTTATGATTTATGTGTTTATAATTTTAATATACATATATTTTTTTATATTAAATCTTTTTATTGCCAGCAAAACTCTAATAGAGATTTTCAGGTTTCTTTGGGCAATCCTGAAATGGATAATTATCTGAAACGTTTAACATTATTGAAGAAAATGTTAGAAAAGCAGTATCAAGTTAAGAAAACAAATTGTCGAAAAATTGTTAAATTAAACGAAGAAATCGATTGTAAAAATCAAATTTTAAGTAATCTCTATGAAGTTGTTCTAACGTTAGTCATAAAATTATTTTTGGTAGATAATTACTCCAAAACAGATTACGAAGTAATTTTCTTCATACGTTTACTCTTATTTTTTTACGTTTCCGTATAATAGCCCCTTATCTCTATCTTATCTGACCACTGAAATATTAATTTACGAATATCTTGAAGTATGTCCGAGTTTTGAAAATTTTTGGAATTTTCACTGTGGTCAGATCAAAATTGAGGTATAAATTTTGTTCAGATTAAATTAGGAAGATTACCAAAGACACCTTGTTTATTTCTTGTTGTTGTTGTTGTTATTGTTCCAGAAGATAGCAGTTGAGACTTGCGAGAAACAGGAAACGCTCTGTAATTGCGATGAAGTCTTGAAGAAATTTGAAGAAGCTCATCAACATGAAATATCACAATTACAAACCGTAATAACCGAATTAAGAAATCAATTACAGGTTAATAATAATAATGTATTAGAAAAATCCGATTCTGATGTAAGTTTATCTATTTTACTGTTACAGTGCTTGAAAAAAACCATTTTAATTTTCAGATTAGTTGTGATTGCGCAAATTCAAAACAATCTGATGTAAGTTTATCTATTTCACTGTTACAGTATTTAAATAAAAATCCATTTTAATTTTCAGATTAGTTGTAATTGCCCAAATTCAAAATTGGTACGATCTGCCGATTCTAATAACGTAAATAATCTTTTTTTCTTGTTGTTATTGTTCTATACAGGGTGATTCAAGAGGATGGGCCATTAAAAGTATAAGAAGTTCTAGTTGATAGACGTTTTTGAAATTTGGTATACAGCCATTATCTCACCTGAACCTTCTCTAGAAAATATTTTCGTTGTTATATCAACCCCCGTTATATGGGGTAGTGCACCCTATTCTCTTATTTTAAATAGAATGGTATATTTTTTATTGCAGTTTTGAATTCTTTGACAAAATCGAAGGGGACTTTGATAACATGACCCATGGTCTATTGCTGATAGTTTTACAGATATTTAGACTTTTAGTGTAGTTTTAAAATTTCCAGTGCTTGATAGAAAAATTCATATTTTTGAAAGTATAACATTTGAAATATAGAAATTTGGAATTTATGTAGTTCAAGTAATGTACTTTTTGCTAGTTTAGACAAAATTTAATTACCTTTCAACGTTTGGCTGAAATAAATTTCTCTTTCAGGCGATTTTCAAAGTGGGATTTCTTACTTATTTTAAATGGAACACCATATTTTTCCTTATATGATTGGATAGAGAAAAAAATCTGCATTACACTGTATTAGCACTTCCTATACCTATCATTGATGTAGAATTTTTTTATCTATCTAGTCATGTAAAGAAAAATATGGCGTTCCCTTTAAAATAAAAAAAAATATTATAATTTGAAAATTGCCTGAAAGAAAAATTTATCTTAGCCAAACGCTGAAAGATCATAAAATGTTGTCCAACTGATAAGGAATACATTATTTTTACTACTTAAATTCTTAGTCTCAACATTTCAAATGTTATAATTTCAAAAATATGAATTTTTCAATCAAACTGCAAATTTTAAAACTACATTATAAGCCTAATATCTGAAAAACTATCAGCAATAGACCACGGGTCATGTTATCAAAGTCCCCTTCGATTTTGTCAAAGAATTCAAAAATGCAATAAAAAATATACCATTCCATTTAAAATAAGAGAGCAGGGTGCACTATCCCATATAACGGGAGTTGCTAGAACAACAAAAATATTTTCTAGAGAAGGTTCAGGGGACATGATGGCTATATAC
>JAZBGW010000613.1:0-22931 GCA_037464815.1 Mylabris variabilis | reverse complement strand
CCGCCCGCTTCGGTTTTCATCATGAATTTCCGTGCGGCCTTTACTGAATTCTCTACACCATTTCCGAACGTGTTGAACAGATATGCAGTTGTCCCCATAAACTTCGATTAAGTGACGATGAATTTCAATAGGTGAAGTCTGTTTTGCATTTAAAAAACGTATCACAGCGCGAATTTTGCATCTGGCGGTAACAGCAATAGGAAGCTCCATCTTCGAAGGCTGGTAGGACGGCACTGTTGAACGTAGCGAGGCGACAGTGTTGCCAAATGTCTCCCAGCACATCGCATTCTGTCTCAGCGGCACAGGGAACCTTATTTTACTAATACCCCTCGTAGTTTTACATAGTTCAAAGAATGCGAATGGTTCTAGCATTGCCAAACACCGTTCCTATTGCCACGCCTTCTTCCCTTCAAGATGGAGAAAGCTTGGTTCACACAACTAAAAGAACGGATATTTTTCGTTCAAGAGTCGTCACTTTTTTATTGCACTCGGGTGTACCTAAAGAAACTGCCGATTCTGTATAAAAATACCAAAGATTCTCGAATTAACTATCCAAGGTCCTTCTAGTATTCAAAACTGCCAAAAAAATAATTGTTTTCGTGATTTATTTACACTGAAACCGACACGCAGAAGATACGTGTTTATAGAGTTCAATTGCTATTTTATCGTCTTTTTTATTAATGAAACAAGTAGAGATTCTTAAATAGTTGCTTTTCTTGATAGTGTGCTAATTTATATTAGTGATTGTGAGTAGCATAATCAATATTCTAGTGGCGCTTGTCAACAAACATACAAATAGTGATAATGAGACTATTGATTTAAAGGTATAAAAACCCATTGAAGAAAAGTTGTGTTACCTTAAAATTAATTAATTTTCTTTGACAGGCATTTGGAGACAGTTAAATACCTGACCCGTTTTCTGGCAACGAGTTAAAGCAGATGGTAGAAAATGTAACTGGCTTATAAAAATAGTTTACTCATATAAAATTTCACCTGGTAACATGTGGGTAATGGATTATTTATAATTTTAGGAAAGTTTAAAATCAATAACTCGTCCATTTTATACAGTTACTTCTTTTTGTGTTGTTTTGTTTGATTAACAGATTGCAATCTGAGACATAACAAGAAAATTGTTGCATCAGAAACCTGTCATCGATGATAGACAGTTTTTCAGTTGAATAAATTAGAGCTCTCCTAGCATGCTTATAGAAGATTATGATAAAATCATCATGAAATTAAGTGACTTGCATGACCTCTCTAACACATATTAAAGATCATATAATGGAATACAAGGGCGTTGCAATGTTTAATGCCTAGACATAGCCTGTAGACATTAACCGAAGAGGATGAGAAGAAAAACTATATTTATTACATTGTAAGTGGATCTTATTTGTGTGTATATGTGTGCTATGAGCTGTAGATTGAACAAGACAAACAAATTATTAATTAAAGTAGCATTTATAAATAACACGGTAAAACAATGAAGGATTGTTTATTGTGTGGAATGTGTTGTTTCTCATAAAGTTAGAAGAATTAAATTCTACAAAGATTAATTAATCACAAAAACGAAAACTTTATAACACCAGCAGTTAGTGTGTCGTAACTTATAAAATTTACATAAATATCTAACAGCAATGCAGAAAAGTTGAACGAAATTAATCACAACGATACTATTTAACACATACACATACACTTTCGGGAGAAAAGAAATCAAATGAAAACTACCAGAGTCATAATTTTGTAACTGGAAGCCACTTATAATACACTCAAGTCTCTAACTATAGGACAAGTATAAGAAAAACAAATTATTCCAGTCTTACAAATATGTTACTTGAGATCGTCTAAGACCGTATCTAGCGAAGAATGTTATAGGTTAAACCATATAAACAACGGCAAGTTATCTAAAGATATTGTAATTTATCACCAAGACATTGTAACTAATCAAAATTACACAAACATTAGGAAATAATTTGAAATATTTCTTTTAATAAAATTAATTAAACAACAAATTAATCATTGGAATTTCGTTAATTTTTCTTCGTTTTGGTGGAAGAGAAATTTCGAAAGTTATACAACTACAGCTTTTCAAGTTTCTATTTTAATTCATGTGTCAAGTACAAAACAAATACAAAACGTATTCGGCTAATTATCAAGATATGGCTAAAATGTAACCTCCCCACAGAGGAGTCGTGTGTTGTTGTGTATCTTACCAGGCGGCCGCATTTGCATATCGCACGATAGGTAATTGCATTGTGCCACTTCAATTAACCACTTGACACTTTTCTTTTTCAAAAGTTAAATTAACTACAGCTTTCGGCGACGTGTATTCAAACTATAAACACAAACTTGCAACAGTATGGCTTTAAAACAAAGAGGAGATTCTCATTGGGGAACGCTTTTTTTTACGATTATTGATAAAGACTTTTAATATTAATAATAAACAGGTTCTAAGTTAAAAGTTGACATTTATAGCTGGAAAAACTTTATGTTGACCCTTTAAGTCAAAATAATCGCTGCAGGATAATTAATAAATTATCTTTTATTTACCTTCCGGGACAGTAGATATTTCTCTCAATTTTTTTTTAAAAAAAAAAACTGATAATTTTTCAGAGGATTAACGTGCTCATACACAGTAAAGGTGTGTTCAGATTTGAATAGCTCTACAGGACTGAATCAAATTTATGTCTCTTGGACAATGTGTAAGAACCTTAAAGAAAAACAGAAATACATCACCGAAAATATAGCGAACGATAAAGTTCTCTTTTTGCCATACCAATAAATTAATCTAGACAGATTCTAAGTACTTTAATAAGTAAATACAGTTATACTGTGTCCATTAAAACTAAATCAACATGGCTTAATATGATAAAATAACAGGATATTGTGGTCGTCAAATAAATCAGCTGTCTTAACTTTTTGCATCGGTGCTATTAAAAAATTTTCGGACAATTTAAGCACCTATATGTTGCGAAATTTTGCAGGAATGGCTGTGCCTGTCTTAGATTTGATTCTTTATAAAACCGGTCTATAAACTAGGAATCATTCCCAGACTGTTTTTTGTTTCTTCCTTTTTTTGTGTCAATGTCACGGATCTTTGGAACACCTGAAGGTGCAACAACTAATTAAAATGAGAACTGTATATATAGGTATATATGTATACATTTACAGGCTGTCCCGTAAGTCGCGCATTTCCTCATATAAGCCAAGTAGGAGACGAAATTCTAAGACGAAAAGTCCTGTACCATTATCTCATCTGACGCACGGGTAATGAGTAAATAATTAAAATAAATCAAGTGCTCGCTGTAGCCATAAAAATAGCGAGGAGGAGTCTTGATAGTGAAACGTGGGAAGTGGAAAAGTTAATAAACTAGCCACATAATATCATAATAAAACTAATGATTAATAAAAGACAAAACGTTTTTTATTAAAAACAATCCGATATTATTTGGCGCTGTAAGATCACCCTCATTGTCAACATCTACGCCTCATTACCGAGTCTCCTCCCCGTTCTTTGTCGCTATAGCGAGCACTTGATTGGCTACTTAATTTAATTAATTAATAATTACCTATGCGGCAGATGAGATAATGGTAGCTACAGGACTTTTCGTCTTAGAATTTCATCCCGTATCTACCCCTTAGGAAGAAATGCGCGACTTACGGGACATCCTGTATACATTCACCTCTGGTTGGACATTGTAATTTTTCAACAAACAGCAAATTCAGAACTGACAAATGTTGCAGAACCGGCCTTATTAGCATTCTAAAGGCCGATTTTTACAAATGTTTACGAGTGGAGAATTAAACAAGAAAAATATTTTTTTTCAAACTTCTTACAAGAGTCAACAAAATAAATAATGCACACATTGAAAAATGAAACATTTTTTTAAAATTTTTTACGTAAATATTATTGCTTATCAGTTTAGAAATATTTCAACTTCTATCTATAAAAGGTAATGAATTTGATAGATCTTGGATTAAGATAATCCCCAACTGGTTCTGGTTGTCATTTATTTCAAATACCTGAAGGCTAATTATTTCTAATTTGTTTTAATTAATTTTCTTATCGATGACTATTGAATTTTGGGAGTTTTTATTCATTATCCACCTCCTCTATTCACCAGCTCACGATCTAATTTACTCTTCAATAAAAATTTATTGAATTTTATAACAAAAATATTGACATGCCTCCTCCTATCTGATATCACGTGCTGTTATTATTGTTGTTGTTATATTATGTGGCGATCCGATAATCACCGTAATGAATATTTGAAAGATTTTTGAAGCGTTGTGTTATACGTTTTTGAATCTTATCAGAGACGGATCTCGAGCCGATCATGAAAGGGAACCACGTTCGGCATCCGTATTTCAGAACATGAAACTGTCGACCGACAGTGACAGCAAATACCAAAAATATCTTAGCGATCAATGACAATCTCCATTCGATCTTATCCGATTTTAAAAACAACTGCTCCTCTTACTGTTCCCAACCAAAAACAACAACAACAACATTAAAAAAAAACAATGTGAATAAACAAAATGAAAACAATGATATCAGAAGAAATTGGTGGAGGGGAGAAAGTTTTAATTTTGATTAACGAACCCATTTGTAGAACATTTCAAATAATTTACATAACTTCATGTTCTTTTTTAAGGACCACACAGACACATTAATGAAACGTTCATTTTATGGGAAATCTGAAATGAATCCGCCCCGATCATTATCAAACAACCAATGATGATCCGTTGTTGTTGTTGTTATTCTCTACTCTATTATATTTTCATAAATAAAACATCTGCAATCATATATCTCGAGTCTTAATTAATACGAAATAGTTAGAATATCCTAACACGGTGTCCTCGACATTTTCAATCTAACCCCTTTATCAAAACATGAGAAATAAAAGAGAAACAACAGAATTTTATTAAATCGATAATGAAATAAGATAGTAAGAAAGAAACGCTGAAATAAAAGTAGAGAATTAAGAGAATCAACGAAAAAATAAACAACATTAATTGTTATTATATGAGCAACATAAAAGAATCATTAAAATCGACAAGATCTCGTTTTTTTTATTCTTCTGTATTTCATCTTCTCTTCTTTATTTCCAAGACAAAACAGAATTTATTAGTCGTACCCTTCAAAAAAAAAATCATAAAATAGAAATTTCAACGTTGATCAATATTAAAATTAGTTACACTTGTAAAACAAAAAAAAAATTAAAGTCAACTATCGTAAATTGTTGATTTTCTTAAGACAACATTAACAATCTCTGAAAATTTAACAAAGTGCAATACTCAAAAATTTGTTTGTAAAACTTCACCCCTAATTTTTTTTTGTACTGCAAATCTAGATTGCAAATGAACAGGGGGGCATCAAGAGAAGGCTCTAAACAATTACAGTTTATTGGCACCCATTTATAATAATAATAATAATAATAATAATAAAAATAATAACAGCCGAGGAGCGATTTCGTCTTATCTTTGTGAAGAAATTATTCATAATTCATAAATAAAGACCGTATTCTAAGCGCTTTTCCTTATATTCAATTTTGAAAGCCCCAACGAAATTGTCTGAAATTTGGACGAATCTTATAAAAATGAGGAATCTGAGTCATTATTTGTTCTTGCTTTTTTGCTTTTCTGTTTAAATTTTTGCTTATTTGCTTATAAAAATGCATGTTTTTAGTTTTAGTGTTCATTTAGGACTTATTTTTGGATATTTTTTTGCTAAATACACATTTTTTAAAAGAAATAATGTACTTAATACATAGTTCCTTAAATAATATGTATACCATTACTATTATTAGATATATATTAGCTCAATCCCGTCTCGGAATGTCCAAATAGAAGATTGTCTTAAGCCTCATCTATTCGATGCCCGAAAAAGTGACAATTTTTTATTTTTTTTATTTATCATCGATTTCTTGCTTGTTTTCTGAGATATTCAAACGCTATAACCAGCGTTGAATTTGGCGTTTCAATGCAACCAAAAAAGCTTTCTATTTTCGAAAGCTTTTAACTAAATTCTAAAGTGCAGAGGAAAATGTCGGAACATGTCAAATTTCTTTAAATCATGCAGTTTCTACAATTTTAAAGATAAAAAATCGTACAGCAGCTGATTTGGAAGCTTATTTGTGGGCGGAGGGCAGATGGTTCCCGAAAAATCCAATTTTGAAAAATCGAAAAAAATAGAAAGTTTTTTTAATTTTTTTCTAATAACTTTTTGATTTCCCAAAATAGGACTTTTCGAGTACCATATCCCCCCTCCGCCCATAAATAAGCTTTCAAATGAGCTGCTGTACGATTTTTCACCTCTAAAATTGTAGAAACTGCATGATTTAAAAATGCACTGAAATTTTCAATTTAGTGAAAATTTTTCAAAATAGAAAACTCTTTTGGATGCACCGTGAAACGACCAATTCAACGTTGGTTACAGCGTTAGTATATCTGAAAAAACAAGCAAGAAATTCATGATCAAAAAAAAAATAAAAAATCGTCACTTTTTTGGAACTCTTGTTGACATAAACTGTGTTTTTTTGTCCCTAAAAGAATGTCTTTTTTAAGCACTGTTTTTAGTTACAAGATGCTTATTTATCCGGTCTTCATTCATAACCAACCTAAGAAAATAATTAAGATTTTAATTGAGACTTTAATTTGATAAAAGAACTGATTATGATTATAAAAGCGATCTGGAGTTGACTCTAATTGTAAGAAACGGAATAGAATATGCTACTTTTTATCAGTTATTTACAAAAACCAGTGTAGTTAGGGTACTTTTTTCCTAGACGAATACACACCCGATTTTTTAAAAAATGACATCAATTTAATTGAATTGCAAGATTTAAAGAGCGCCTAAAAACCCGCCTTGTTGCTCTAAAATTGATAATTTAGAACAACAAATTTTTAAAAATTTACCAGTAGTTTGTGAAAAAAACCAACAATGAAACAAAAAATAAAGTATTACGAAATTTGCAATTTATATTACTTTTGCTTGCAACTCTAAGAAAATAAAAAAAACTGTAATAGATAACTAAACGGTTGTTGAGCAAAATATTCGCAGCGTCATCTAACGTTTGAGAAACGTAATAATTTCCACTAGAGTTCAATTTTAAAACTAAAATTCGTCGTATTTCTAAATGTTTGGATTATAAATCGATAGCTCTGCATAAAAATTGACTAAAAGTGTTTTCGTTTTAAAATTTTATGTCATAATTCCTCTAAAAACTTGTTATAGAAGAAATATGTAAAAAAATTATAAGATTTGTTTTAAATCTTCACAGAATTCATCTTAAGAACCGATTAAAATTTGATAGTTGAGAGAAATATTTAAAAATCTAGACTACAAGTTAGAACTCATCCTAGTTTTTATTATGCGTTGAACCGTCCTTGCAAGTAGAAAGGCTCTCCATTGAGCAACCTATGTTAAGATTGTCTTAATGAGATGACAGATTAAACAGTAAACATCATCGGTAAAGCTGGGTTTATGAAGACTTCAGCAGAAGCAAATGCTCCCATTGACCTTTGTATGAATTGTTTTCAATCATTCAATATTGGAAATAGTAAACACAAAAGATAATTCAAACACATCAATAAGATATAAACAAATACAATACAGAAATCAAACAATGCGGAAACACTTAAAATGTAAATTATTTAATCATATAGAAAATATAAATGACCATCTACTTCACACTTTGATATGCAAGATATTATTTGAATTGTAAAGGGTATTGAGATGTAAAACAACCCATACCACACCATTCACATAAAGCAATCTTTAAACAACAACAACAGCAAGAGAACTGTGTGTAGGCGACCAAAGAAAACCAATTTGATAACAACTATAAAACCTTGACAACTAACTAGATCTATATTAGGGATGACTATATTTACATATACATATGAATTTTAACTAGATTATAAACAGGAAATCTCTTGTATATGCAAAAAACGAAAACAACAAACTAAATCTCATCATCTCTACCATTATCAGATTACAATTTTTCTATATGGTTGTTATTATTATTATGTTAATAGGAAATAACGACAATTTATATTACTCAGAAGTCTTCGGGGTTGGCTTGAAGACAAAATAAATTAATCCCTTTTTTTACATCGATAGGCAATCATTATAAGTACAGGCATAACATGCCTCCTCACTTTAAACTTAAATTAAGAAACCTAAATTAGTTGCCTATCAACAACGATTATTTTTCTGATTTCAGTTGTTTCATATGGTCAACTATAATGCATTTATTAGACAAACAAACGCTGACGGCGACTGATGACTAGTGCATTTCAATTTTGACACAACAGTGCGCATGTTGTAAAAAATACAGTGGACGAAAACCAAAAGCAGCGTTACAAAGATCTTCAGAATTATTCAAAAGTGTTGTAAATGTGTAGCTGGCATGTAACAATCGCGAAATTGTCAATTGTTTTTTTATCGACTACCATTTTTACTAAATTGCTCTGATGAGGCTATCCTACAAATTCCTAGGATCTTCTTCGAATCTCTCGGTATAGGTTGAGGAAGGTGGTATAAAAGCCCTAGCAATAAACCTGTTATATGTCTGGCCTAATAGAGCGATTTAAGAAATAACTTAAAGGTGTAGATAAACGATGAAACTTTTGTTCATGAAACCTGCTAAACTTGCAAGTTTAGTAGTGCTAGCACCCTAAAAATATCCTAAATTTTGGACTACACTTTTATATCTGAATTTTTTTAAAGTTTCACGCTAAACTAAATATTTGCATGTGTAAACACATCATATTACAAGCTTAGAAACTTTTTTGAAGATTTAGGAGTGTACAGAAGATTTTAATAAGCTTTTCAGCCTTAGCAAAACTTCTTTTGGCTGTTCAAGTTGACGATAAGATTTTGGAGCTCCAAATAAACAACTATTTTTAATTAAACAACATTCATTTAATTTAATTAAACAGAATTCATTTATGGTTACAACAATAATAAGCTGTTAACATGCGTGATTTTCAGAATAAAAATAAAAACATTATTGAAGAAAAGACAATGACACAACTTTTCGATTTCTATCAAGTATCAAAAAATCAAAAATCAAAGCAAAATGAAATCTAAATTAGGCCTTTTTAATTATTGTTTATTATTATTTCTTATGTTTTATATTACACATGGTGATAGTGTGTAAACACCTAGCGACTTTCACAACGTCACATGTCGAAAGTTTAGCGATACAAAAATTTATTAAAATTTCGCTACACTAACTAAACTTTTGATCCAGTGTAAACACGAGACGCCATTTTATCACTAAATTCTCTCAAGTTTAGCTAAACTTTTGTGTCTGTGGCTAAACGTACCTTAAGGATTTGTAGAGTAATTCCTAGAGAAAACTCATTTGGAAGTTGGTCAAAATAGATCTTTTTTGACGATGTCGCGACTTTCAAAAACTTGCTGGGTTCATAAAATTGCTTAAAAAGACTCGAAGATCCTCCCAACATTAATTTTTTTGTTTCTTAGACACTGCATTCTGGAACAGACTGGAATGTTTAGCAGTTTTTTTTTAAATGTAGTGGAGGAAAAACGGAAAAATCAATGTTGGAACTGTTGGGAGGATCTTAGCTGCATTCTTAGTCGTTTTACGTGTGCAGCTCATTTAAAAAAAAAATGTTTTTGAACAACTTCTAAATGGGCTACGAAGTTCGAGTTTTGTATACCTTCAGGCCGGGCAGCCTGTATATCATCAATTAGAATAAGCGCAACTTTGTTTAAACACTTCTTGTATTACATAGGAAGATTATAATTGCTTTATTATTCATTCGATAGAAAATTATAGGCTTTATTAATAGTATACAGGGCGATCTAAATTATTCATTATTATTATTTGATATGTATGTTAATCGTGTGACTTGAAACCGGGCATTTGACTCTATGTATGTGATTGACATTTAAATTTATAAATTTCAAAAGCAAATTACTTATATGACTTTGTATAGTTGTCAAACAGGAATTGTATTTTTATTGTATTCTGTATATTATAAAATCAACTAAAATTTATTTGTCACAATTTCATTAAAATTGAAAAAAAATCCATTAAAAATTTTCTTCCATCAATATTTAAACATATTCTGACATAATCTGTTTAACATTATAAAAAGATGGAGGTCTGACTTATAGAACTGTCGGATGTACAATTAAAACATCAAATCTACTTAATTTAACGTCATCCGACAGTTGAACAGCTATTTCTGAATTAACATATTCATATTTATATGGTGTTCCAAGTTCTGAATACCCAAAAACTAGTCCTCCAAATTATTATTTTAAGCTTGTTTAAACGTAAAGCTGGTCCGGTGTCGCTGACCAACCTGTTTTTTTCATTATTCATTTTGTATAGAATTCTTATAGTAAAGTACTGAGTATTTCTTGTATTAAGATGAATTAATATCAAATCTGTTCTACAATAAGAGATAATTTGGTAGCCGGAAAGTAGGTTAGACTGGTTTTAAAGATATGGAGATGTATAAAATGTACTTCGTGTGGTACATGACGTGTAGACGAGGTAGAGCGACAGCGGACAGCAAATGATAGCATCGCTCGTCATTACAATAACAAATAAGAACAGAAAGCACCGTGTTCGGTGGATAGCAAGGGCATAAATAGCGATCGAGTGAAGACGAAGTAGAAGTAGTCGACGACGACGATGAAGAAGAAGACGAAGAACAAGAAGAAAGCGTTTTAATGTTCAAAGGTCTCCGCTTTAACTTTCATCTCTTCTACCATTTGCCTTCGATGGCACTTTGGAAACAAATCTAAAGACATACCTCTAACACGTGCCATTTATAAAACTGAACTGGTCATTCAAGAAAATATAGAAAAATTATGTTTTCTTGTATTGGAATAAAACCGAAAATTGTGTTCTAGCAATAACGCATGGATCAGATGATTTGATTGTCTTAAAGTCAATAAATAACTATAACTAAGATAAAATATACACACAATATTTAATGAATTCGACGGTCGTGTATACAAGTTTCACAATCTCACAGCGATCTCATATCGGACCAACACTTACATAAATCCTGAGCGGCCATTGCTCGTCCAAAAACAAGTGCGAAGGCCAGTTTTATTTTTATTCATTTTTTTTTTCTCTTTTCTACTACTCTCTGTTCTCTCAACACAAACTAGAGAGACTGATCAAAAACAAACGGCTTCCAGACGAGGTTTGTGTTGAAAAATAATTGGACCTCGAAAAAATGTCGAAGCAAGTAAAAAACTCGACGACATCGTCGTCGTCGCCGCCGCCGCCGTCTCCTTCTTCACCTTTTCTCTTTTTTACACCATGTGTGAGTTAACGCTCTAGAATTCCAAATTGACACTGTCGATTTATATACGACCGACCAAAAGACCATTTTTGCCGAAACAGCAATGTACAAAAATTCACAAATGGTCAACAGTTGGATAATGCTTCGATACCAAAGAATAATTAGAAAACGAAAAGCAGAGGTGAAAACGATTTTAACATCACCAAAACGGTTCATAGTGTTAGTTATAAATAACTTGATATTAGGCAACTGTCATCGAATGACCATTCTAATTTGCATCAATTCGGCATTTAGTTTCAATCGATTTAATTAAACGAAAAATTCTAAACTTACAACTGCGCATTCGATTCGATATGCGTGCATTTATAGAATGAATGGTCGGACGGACATCTTCCGCCCATATATCCGCGCCTTGTTATAGGGCTGCTGCCGTTAGCAATGGTTCTTCTTCATAAAGATAAAGATGGGCAGAGAATAAACTAGTGAAGAAACGTGATGAACTATGTTGTGTATGGTATAAAAGTTGTAGAGAAGCGAGAGGAATGAAGAATACAGGTGAGATTGTTCGGTGTTGAAGTCGCCGCACGCCCTCGCGCCAACAAAAACACCGTACCATCAACGAAAGTCTACTTCTATAAAACCCATGGTAGGTATAGTACCATGTTGAACATATACCACTTCGTTCAGAATCGTTACAACAAATGTTATAAATAGATTAGAGATGGCGCTATAATACTATCCGTACAGTTATTTTATTTATCTAAAACAATATCATCATTCTTCAATTTTCAATAGCAGATTTTGATAAGATAGTAATGTTCTCAATCAAGACTTGACAGATATAAATTATGCAACATGATTTGACCTCAGTTTACGCAATCGGATTTGAAGAATTCTTGTATCCGATGACCTCCTCATCATCATCAACATCACAGTGATGGATAGTCTTGAATAATATTTCTTCATAGGCATACAATAATTGTTTTGACACACCGTAGTGTTTTTCATCTTCTAATCAACACTTGTTTTCATCAGCCAAAACTGTACAAACATACTTACAATACATAAATTTTAAATTCATATTCCTTTAGGGGGAATTATCAAGACAACACATTTTAAATTAACAATGTAATGATTTTTAAACCGCTCTTGGAAAAGTTTCGCAAAGAATGCGCATATATATTTAGAATTCTCCCACACACAAAGTAAACAACTGGTTGGAAAACAAGCTCAGTAAACTAGCTTGAAACGTTCTTTCTATTTTTCTTTTGTATGCCTTTCCTCTAATGTAATTCCCATCTTTGACATTCTATACAATTTTATGTATTCTCTATAATTGTTACAATTTAAAAATGAAACGTAATTAATAGATATTTTATTAATGATGATATATAATAAAATATAGTTGATTTATAATCATTTGACAAGCAATTAAGATAAAAATAAATATATGCGGAGGTGTGACTTTTTCTACACACAACACATCTATTAAGAATTTTAATGTGCTAATATGATGTATTTCGCTAGATATAAACAGTCAGATCACACAGTACAAGAAAAATGGTAATCATTAGAATACGTTATTTTTATCTAAATTACAAACTCGTTGACAATATTAATAAAATTATCTGGAATTCTGCTACTATATTCAGATGGAATACACAAGAAATAAAATCGCCATTATTGATAATTTAAATTAATTAAAACAAGATTTGGGTGGTCATGCTATAAAATATTAGAGTATCGATACTGTTTTACCAACTATGAAAAATAGGAGTGTTCAAAATTTATAAATTGACTGTTAAGATTGATGAGACTTTACTAGTGCAGCATGAATAGACATTACACTACATGAAACTTGTGGAGGTGCCTACAATCTCTACTATCAAATAGACAATCTGAAATATTCCATACAATTTACTATTGTGACACTACTTTATTGTCTAAATATATTCTTTTTCAGAAGACGCAGTGTCGTTTTATTCTCTCCCTCAATTATTAATTAAATTTTTACATTTAGACTATTTATAAATTTTATATTTTAATAGGTTCCACTTGTAGGTATATATGTAGGTATATATACACTGACAGACTGCCTTCTGTTAGTTCTCATTTGCACACAATTCGCGTTCAAGATATGTGGAACTATTTATATAAATTAAAAGAAAATGTCGCCGCGTTTCGGAATGCTTTCAGACTAAAAAGAATACCTTCTTCTTCTTCTTCTTCAATATACTATCCACACACAAACACATACATGTAAAACGTTGAAATTAATAAACAGAGTCTCGACAAAAGCAATTAAAACGTTTTCTCTTTTACAATGTTTAGTATCCAAGGTCTAATGAGTTTTATGAATTTTTATTGACTGATTAACGTAAAAACTAGTTGGTTTTTTTTGGTTTTATTTGTCAACCAATTTTCGAAAAATTCTACAAAATAAACTGGCGATTATAGTGAAATAAATACAACTTGGCTTCTTGCCTTAAACACACTATCTACACCTTTTCAACTTCAAATTGAGAATAATCAACTTCAAAATGGGAATAAGCAATTTCAAATTGAGAATAAACAATTTCAAATTGAGAATAAACAATTTCAAATTGAGAATAAGCAATTTTAAATTGAGAATAAATTACTTCAAATTGAAAATAGTCAATTTCAAAATGGAACTAAACAACTCCAAATTGAGAAAAAAATATTTCAAATTGAAAGTAAAAGATTTGATGATTAAATCATATCAAAATGACAAAAATTTGGCATCAATACCTACATATATTTTAAAATAACAAGCATGTCAGGGAGTATAAGGTTTTAATTTCGAAATGAAGAAATAATATTACTGAACAAAATAAGGAAAATAACAAGGGTGCATATGAATTGATAGAATCGAAAATATTTACATTCTGAGTAATTCCAATTCATATGCATCCTTGTTATTTTCCTAGTTTTGTTCAGTAATATTTCTTCATTTCGAAATTGAAACTTTGTACTCCATGAAATGCTTGTTATTTTAAAATCTATTTAACTTTTTTGGAGTTGTTTAGTTCCATTTTGAAATTGTTAATTCTCTATTTGAAAATGCTTATTCCCAGTTTGAAATTGCTTATTCTCAATTTGAAATTGCTTATTCCCAATTTGAAGTTGAAAAGGTATAGAAGTAAATGATAAACAATAATCTGTTACTCAAACTTTTCTCAATTGAAATGTTTTCAATTCGCTAAACAATCCAACAAATCAATGCATTAATTAATTCACTTTAAATCAATACTTTCTTTCATCATTATAACGTTGAAGTTTGTTTATTGTATATTTAATGAAACTAATTGACAATGATAGTGTAGAGTAACTAGTTGCAATAAATAGAGCTGTCATTTTTTCCACTTTAACATCATCGTATCAATTCAATGAATAATGTGCAATTCGCCATTCCAATTATCAACTTGTATAATAAAAGTTATTATAATCAAAAAAAAAACGAGCAGACATTAAACAAAGACATGAGAGAACTAAACAAGATGATGGCGATGGTGATGATGATGATGAAGCCAAATCGAATTTACCATTCAATTATACAATGAACAGAAATAAGAATCCTTATATTGGATTGTTGCGAATGTGTATGTCTCATATCTTTTACGAATACAATACAGGGATTTCCATCCATAGTTCTTAGAGTCGAGCAATTTAAATAATAATTCCAGGTATTGTAAAGAACCTATGAAGTAGATTTCAGAAAAAATATGTTTCTGAAATTCGTCTCTTACACCCCGAAAAAAAATGGAAGATATAAGCTCTGTCCCAAATAACAATTGCAAACCGTTGTAAGAGTACAAAACTATCAGAAGCATGCGCATATCGATTTTAGTGTTACAATCGGATACAGTTTGGAGGCTAAAATGAATATGCGCATGCCTGTGATAGTTTCGGATTCGTCCAACGGTTTGCAATTGTTACTTGGAACAGAGCTATAGTTTGTTCTACGATAACTGAAAGGCTTCAGGCGAAGGCCAAGTACCTTGTGGTAACGATTGTTTACCCAAGCTTGCAAATATGATTTGCTACAGTATTTAGAAATGACAATGTAGACCCCATCTGTACTCAAATTTTTGGCCCTCTCCTTTGACAATGGTAAAAAAAAGATACAAAAATAGACGCAGGTAAAATTACTTTTACCATTTATGTATTATTTCATTTATCATAATAATTTTTCTAAATACGGGCCTGTTTTTCACCTAGCTGTGCGTCCCTTTTTGATTTATATATTGGAGTGTAGCTGTAAAACTCAACCACCAAAACCGCATACTTTCTCCGGTCGTTTGTTGTTCCGGAGCAATTAAAAAAAAAGTTTTAAGTCCGGTTCCGATTTTTGTTCTTGCAAAAATGACGGATCTTTTCGGGTTTCGGTTCATTTCCGAATGATCAATTTTTAAATTTCACCTTACAAGATACAACCCTTATGAGCTACTTACAGTATATGTATTTTAAATACAGAAAAATTTTCAAACAGGCAACTTTTATTTTGCAACTTTATATTACAAGAATAATTTTCGTGGTGATATCTTTTATAATTGTATTATGGGATAGAAAATCACAAAAAAAAAAAACAAAAAATGGCATATAATCATCTACAACTTCAACCCCCAACAAGGTATGAAAACTCGGCTTATTACATTTGATAGCCCTAGCGAATCTATATCAACTAATTTTTAAACCAGTAAAAAATATTGAACCTTTATAGACATTTGAAAAAAAAATTACAGGGGAAACTTTAACCCTAAAAATCTTCCTTAAACTTGAGTAGGAGCACGAACGAGAAAAATACACATTTCTTAGAAAGAATGAACTACCTTTATACCTACCAAACAAACATCGAAATCGGAAGTTTTGACCTCGGGTGGTTTACTTCTCCTGAAGTTCCTATTGCTGACGTATTTTCGGGCTAGAGGTGAAAGAAGAGAGGGGAATAAAAGAGAAACAGATCGCGTTAAGTGGTATGTTTGAACCAAAAAAAAAACTAGTTTTTATTTTCGGCTCAGCTTCGGATTTCGTTCGGGTCGAAATTTCGGTTTTTGCCGGTTTTCGGTTCAGATCCGCTTTGAAGCGCTAGTAAAAATTTTGTAAATTATGCATCTAACAATTAATCACTACTATTATATCTACGTTAGTTTTTACATGAAATGGACAAAATTTCACCTGCAAAAAACCTGTGGTAAAAATTAAGAACAATTAATAATTTCTAAAAGGGAGTTTGAAATATTATTCGAATTCACCAATTGCTATGAGATAACAATAAAGCTATCCAATTTTAGATGAAATTTAATTTTCTCTGAATAAGGTAAGAATGACAAATAAAACTGAAGAAGATATTGTTATGTATTGAAAATACAACAAAATAGAATAATTTCACTTGTTAAATGGAGTTTATTTATTGATTGAATTTGAATATCCACATGAATAATATTATCATAATCCTCAATGGTATTATAATTCCCGCATACAGTTGAGAAGCTCTCTTAATTAATTTAGAGAAAAGCATCTCATTTATCTAGGTGTGTACATGATTTAAAGATAATAATACACGAGCTACTAGACTAATAAGATTAAAGTATTTCAGGATTTTATTGTATTGTATCTAACGACCTAGCTATAATTGTAAGTAAATTATAGGTATGTAGAAAATTAATTGTATTGATGACGTTTTCCAGAATACAACCGATTTTCGTTAAAATAGAAATCACGATGTAAAAACTATCCAACTAAAAACGGTTTTTTAGTTGGATTTTGTGTAATTGAAAAAAGAACACCCGACACCAGACAGCGCCACTGTCGAAATACTCCCGGCATTGTGAGTATTTCGACCACCAGAAGACGGCACTATCGGAATACTTCCAGCGATGGGAATATAATTTCAGACAAGAACCATCATTAAGTACATCTATTGCCAAGAGAGGGCAATACAGTGTGTCCATGGATCGAGTTGACGATAAGTATGATTTTTTGTAAATTTTTGAGTAAGAATTTCATATTTGGGGAATTACTCCTGCTTGGCCTGAAACTTGTTTTCAATACACTTCTGAGTTTTCAAAATCTAGTAGAGCCTTACTATTTAGCAAAATCTTTTTCAGCATCTGGCAAAGTACCCTTTCCATCCGTTATGTGGAAAAATGTTATTGAGAAAAATTGTGTAGAACGAAAAATTGTAGTTATGCCAATTTTCAGCATAATCGGTGTACTATGATAGAACCCAAATTTTGCGAACGTTATTTCAGGCAAAGTATTATTTTTCATTTACAGTATTATGATTAGCAAAGTAGGCTAATCATTCTAAAAATTTGTATAGCTCGATAACTTTCTGTTATAATCAACTTACCTTAGTAACACATTGGCGTACTGTAAATGAAAAGTAAACTTGTCCTTAAATAAAATTAGCAAAAATTGGGTTCTATCAAAGTACACCGATCATGCTGAAAATTGCCATAATTTCATAATTTTTCATTCTATACAACTTTTCTCAATAACATTTTTCCATATAACGAACGGAAAGGATGCCTTGCCAGTTGCTGAAGGAGATTTTGCTAAATAATAAGGCCCTACTAGATTTTGAAAAATCAGAAGTGTATTGAAAACAAGTCTCAGGCCAAGCAGGAGTAATTCCCCAAATATGAAATTCCTATTCAAAAATTTACGAAAAATCACACCTATCGTCAACTCGATCCGTGGACACACTGTATATTCTCTCTCTCAAATCATAAGCATTAATTCACTCAACATCGCAACTGTATCATATTACAGCCCAATAAATACAGGGTCATTCACTCAAATATGGTCAACGGTAATAACTCTTTGATTTATCATTAAAATTAAAGGATTTTTACAAGAACTTAAAGGGCAACACCTAGACTTTCTATTGGAGGTGAGAGCGTCCTCTTACAATTTTTGAAAATAAGAGAAATTGACGTCAATTTTTGGAAATTGCGCAATAAACAATTGACACTTTTAAAAATTCGTAGTCAACTAAACACAAAAATAATATTTTCCTTTTGAAAAATTAATTATTCTTTGCAAGAAAATAATCTAGGATTTGTTAATATTTAAGGGGGTGACTGATCTATTTCAAGAATCTGGTTCATGGGATTCTTTTCTTTAGGAACAATAAATCCTTAAAGCTAGACAAGTCGTAGTAAAATGGAAGAAATACCCAATTCTGAACAATTCACAATTTTATAAAATAAATTAATAAAGACCAAGTTTGATTTTTAAATTTTTCAATGGTCAATTTCTCAAGAATAACAATAAAAAAGTTAACCACCCAGGGCAAAAGAGCGAGAGGGGGGGGGAGAAGTATTGAATAACAGAAACGTCTGTTGTGTATCGAACTGACAGAATTAGGTATTTCTTCTAATTTACTACGTTTTGTCTAGCTTTAAGTATTTACGGTTATGACCAATTCACATTTTTATAAAATAAATTAATAAATAAAAACCAAGTTTGAGTTTGAAATTTTTCAATGGTCAATTTCGCAAGAATAACATTAAAAAAAGTTAACCAGTCAGAGCAAAAGAGGGGGGGAAGTATTGAACAACAGAAACGTCTGTTGTGTATCGAATTGACAGAATTGGGTGTTTATTGCAATTTACTATATTTTGTCTACCTATAAGTATTTATGGTTATGACTTAGATACTTGAAACAGGTCAGCTACGCCCTCAAATATTAACAAATCTTAAATTAAATAGAATTAAAGAAAGCTTTCAGCTATTTATCTTCTCAATTATTTTTTTAACTTTTTTTCAATTCTATTTAATTATTAATTCAATCTTCTCTCTCATTTTAATAATAAATCTTAAATTATTTTCTTACAAAGGAAAATTAATTTTTCAAAAGGAATATATTATTTTTATATTTAGTTGACTATAGATTTTTAAAAGTGTCGATTTTTTATTAAATACTGCGCAATTTCCAAAAGTTGATGTCAATTTCTCTTATTTTTAAAAATTGTAGAACGGCGCTCCCACCTCCAATAGAAAGCCCAGATGTTGCCCTTCAAGTTCTTGTGAAAATCATTTGATTTTATTAATAAATGAAAGAGTTATTGCTCCGGACCATATTTACATGAAAAGGGCTGTATATTGAAGAGGATCTACAAATAAAATAGCACAATTTGGTGGTCACTATACCAAAACACATAAATTATAGTCGAGAGTAAAACCACTAGTCTGAAATAGAAAAAGAATTTGTTTTTCTTAAAAGCTAAAATTAGTTCGAATTATAACTTTTAACAAATAGATGGCAGCATCTCCCGAGCAAATTTTCGATTACAAATATTCCATAAGACCGAAATCTCTATTTTATGATTCACTCAACGCTAAAAACAGTGGTGTCTCTTAATAAGAATTAAATCCAACAACCGCCTATCAGCAATTAAATAAACAAGACACGGCTTTTATCTTAAAACGTTTTCAACTCGAATCCAACTCACTTAGCAAATAAATAAATTGTAATAAGGCACACGCTTCGTAAAACCAAAACATTAAAACATATCCAATCAAATCTTGACTAGTTAATAAGACACAAAACCACAACATTTTAAAAAAAAAACTAATCAGTAGCCACTTAGTTGGGTAAGAATAGATTTCATATTGTGTTGAATTGTTCTTTTAGGCTATCCACTCATTTGTTTTCTATGAAGCAATAAAAAAAACAAACAGTAGAATTGTCTATTGACAGCGATAATAGGTTTGAAGATTGTTGATGTAATAAATCTGCGCTTTAACTGCGGGTGACCCGCGAAACTACAGAAAAACACAAGACTCTAACATCAAAAAAGAAAAAGAAAAAATATATTAACTGCTAGAGTCCAAATTATAGGCTGTCAAATGTATCCGGTCTGTAGAGAATGTTATCCACAACGATATCAACTTGGTTAAACATAGATTAAACGTGTTTGTAAAAGATTTCAATAAGAAAGAAAGAAGGGACAATTTTGTATGGTAGAAGAAATTATATAGTGTAGAAATGGTGACTTCAATACATGATTAAGCCAGAAGACTTTGCTTCAAACTTAAACAATCCTTATGAAACCAGTTCTTCATAGTCTTCTTGTTAGTCTATGTATAACTTGACTATAATTTTAGAATTATGATTTTTTCAACTAAAAATTATTGGTATAATTTATTGGAAATTAATTATATGGAAGTTGTAATATTATAGGAGTCTCTTTGAAGGATTCACGAAAGCTATTCAGCAACCTGTTATATAAATATTTTATCTAAATAACCGTATATGTATGCTAAATGCGCTACCGTTTTAACTCACCCAACTTGACAACAATAACATTTAACGCTGTTTATAACTTTGTTGTATCTCTATCTTTTCGAAAAGCCCAATTCTACAAATGGGTGTTTTTAAAGTTTTTTTTTTTTAATAAATTCTAATAAACTACACGAAAATTAACCCGTTATGTAACGACCAATAATCGATTTTATCAATTTTGATTCTTTCGGCCGACTTCTTTTTAATCTAGTTTTTTTCTTCGTAATTTTTTGTGTAAACCCCTCATCGTTGTTCATGCGTAAAAACATATACACAATCAACATATATGTATATATATAGTAAAGATACAATTTCTACCTGTGGTAAAAGCTGTGCCGCCCCCATAACGGTATATACGGTATTTCTGTTGTTGCAATATACTTATGTATAGTTATATTTTAATGAGGTTTTTAACACATGAGCTAAATCGATGTGCGCTCGCACACATATTTGAAGCTCATACTGATATCTAATCAATGAATCGATGAGGATGATGAATCCCAAGCACGACCAAGACGATATCAACGATCAGCCGAAGACGATGAACAAGACGGAGATGAAAATGAAGAAGAAGTAGAAGAAGAATAAGAAGAAGAAAGAGGCAGAGGACCGACCGGTCCGGTCACTCTTCATGCCTTCTCGCCTCCCCCGTCACTCTTCTCTAGTATATACTTTACTACACTTCTAGCCCATCGAACCCACCAAGTACAGTCAACACTAAACACCGTGCAACCACTATACCGAATGCCGGATTCCTGTCGGTTACATTAGGCGCAAAAGATATAACGACCAAGAATACCTTTGTAATTTATAAAAAAAAAAAACAATGGGGGAATATTGAAAATTTCGGGTTTTTTCCGGTGTTGATTCCAATTCGAATTAATAAAACATACCACACGTGTAATCAAGATAATACCATTATAATTTTTAATTACAATCGTATATTTGGCGACTTATATAATTATTAAGCAGAAAATTATAGCCCAACAAAGAGGCTCATATTTCAAAGTTTGCTATCTGTGAGGAAGTCTCGCATTCTTCAAAAGTATATACGAGGGTTGATTTATAACCAGATAGCTGCCCTAACATTATAACCAATCGTCCCGCTACCTCCCTAGATCAACACAATAATAATAATAAACAACGAAAGAAAAAAAAATTAGAAAAATAGAAGAAAGAAACTCGAAAGGAGCACGGTCCTCGCTCTAATCCAATATATCGATTCGATGGTTGGACATAATTATAGGATGCTGTTGATATGAATGATTTCACAGGAATTCAAAGATCTCTCTTGTACAAGAACGAATAAAAAAAACAATAAAGGATGATCTTATTATAAATGTGAACTCTATGATGTTCTCGTCTATCTTCTTATACAGATTAACAATAAACTAGAACAACAATCATCTAATATTTATAAGCGTTGAGTTACGGGACTATTGTTTTAGACAGGACGTGTTAGACCGCGCCTGCTATTGTCATCATCATCATCATCATCACCATCATCGTCGTCATCTTCAACAGCGGTTACGTTTAACAAGCCACGAATAGATGATGATGAATGGATCAATCTATGCGTTGTTTATTTTTTTACGAATAATATCGATGGACGATAGCCGAAATCTGCCAATAGATCCAACCAGATATCAGAGGTCAAAACAACAATCTTCTAACGATATACCCACGCATTTTGGAGGCGAGAAAATGTTTATGAGCCACTCTTTTACAGCAACGACAAGATGCCTACAACTAACAAACAATCTTGTCGTCACTATAGCAGCTATAATACAACATCGAAAATTAATAGCGGTAGAGAGGTAAAAGTTGCGAATATCCATCTTTTTAAATTAAATTAGAATGTTCATTTCCTTAACACAAACACGCATATGTACACGCTATTAATTGTTTGGATTTGTGTGACGAATTTGTGATTTTTTTTTGTATACGCAACAGCTCAAAGCGAATAAATTTCAATTACACATATAAACAATAGAGCTTTATTATGAGTTGTGGGTGTTAGAAAACCACACATTATGATATATAAAAGCAGGCTTGGTGTAATTGTACTGTCAACGTACTGTAAATTTATAGTGATATAAAATTTGTACGAGCGAATTGTAAGCATTGATTGTATTATAATATTAAAATGTAATTTTATATTACACATGTGATGTATTAATTATGCATCCAATTTTTTGATAATTTATTGATGTTGATTTTTAATCAAATCAAAATTTAACTCGTAAATTAATCTAATTGAATACAATGAGACAATAAATACGATTATTTCTTTCATCTGTCAAAAATTTAAACGAGCCAA
>JAZBGW010000612.1:0-22937 GCA_037464815.1 Mylabris variabilis | reverse complement strand
TTAGGAATTTTTCACTATAATTTCCACGAAACGCCATTATTAGTAATTTTCTAACGTTATTATTATTATTATTATTACAACTACTTCCATCATCTTTCACTAGAATTAACAATTATAATAATCAATTGTTAATATTTGAAAGTAGTAATTTTTAAACCTTGCAGCTATATGATTAATTATTCATTCAATGCAATATCTTGAAAAGAAAACAAGCAGAATCTTTTTTCCTAGCAAATCATAGTGTTTCAGATGGATCCCTCCAATAATTGTTGAAAAATAATGATGAATACTGTAATCACCGGAAATGATTTTCAGTAAATTTATTTACGTTTGTTCCGTTTAAACTGTTTTTGTTTACAATAGAGGAGAGACGAAGGGAAAAGATGCATCTGCAATTCTCGCGTGATTCGCATATAAAACCAAATAAACAATTTCTTTTGCATCGTTTTTTCGGTTTAAAGAATGAAGTTCAATAGACTCGGTCAAAAGACGACGATTTTATTATTTTGGACACATCAAGGTGTATCTTTTTTCTTTTCCTTTACTACACCTATAAAATAGATTCCTTGAAAAAAAATATAAAACAAATCGGAAGTTAAATGAGGAAATAGAATCGAAGATTTTCACACAATTCTTGAATTCTTTAACAGTTTATATTTAAAACAATAACCTTCAAGATTAATGGAAATTCAGTTAGTGACTAGTTTGCTTAATTCGTTATTACAACTCAACTATTGTAAAATTTATTGAAGATTGTGTGAATCATTGATGAAAACCACTGGAATTATACAAAAAAACAGCAAAACTCCTCCAAAACTGTCTTTGTATGATTCACAATTTTCTATCTCGTTTAAGAATCATCAAATTGGATCAACGAAAGCCGATTTATTACAAATTCAACAAACGTTGATCTTTCGTTATAATTTTATATAGCCTCACCCTATTGTTTTTAGCCTTGAATTGATTTTTAACCCCGACGAATTTCTAGTCAACCCGTCAACGATTTGAAAACAAAATTCCACTAATAGTCGCCTGTCCGAAACGTATAAATTTAAATGAAATCACCTATTGTATTGTCTTGTGTGTGTGTGTATGTTGTACAATACAGGGATCATCGTCTTTGTTGTTAAGATCGGTATCGTGGTGGAAAAAATCAAATAAAAATTGAAATGATAATGTGTTGTTTTTAGTATGCAAAACCATAATCTCTGTATAGCTTTTATAAAATCAAAAACTATACACAACAAAGAGTTTTGTCGTTGTTGTTTGGTGGCACGACCGTGCCCAACCCAACTGTTCTGTATTGTTACTAATTGAAACGATTCTTTTTATTTTGATAATCGAATGTGTTTTCAATAAAAGACACGAGATTTCATAGTAACATTGCGGTTTACTAAATACAAACATAATTCTAATAAATGAATCATTCGTGTTTTTCACGTCCGCATCTCTCTCGCGATTTCGGAAGAGGTCTATTATCGTAATTATTTATTAATTTTCACTTAAACAACAATAACCTTCAACCTGTATATATATTTGATAACAATTTCAATTACGTAAAAGCAAATAATTTCCCAATTTGTATTACAAACACAGTTTTAGTTACAGTTCTCAAACAAAAATACAACACAACAGATGATGAAATTATCGTACTATACCACACTTCGTTGATTATTTCAGTAAAATAGCCGAACCAAAACAAAAAAAAGTCATATAATTCTTACACCACACCCTTATACAATCTGGATTTCGTTGTAAACACACCTGAAATTGGGGGTTTCCATCGCTATTCCACTTATCACATACATTTTAAATACATTGACGTGTATTGTTTAACAATCGAGCTTCCCATATCCGGAAATTCGTATATAACCATTTTGGAAGACTGTCGTTAAATTGGCACGATTCAAATGGTAGGTTAATAGTTTTTCAGCTGATAATGGGTGCCAAACACCGAATGTACAAGCTGGATTCTCTTCGGTTTCATAATAATGGCAACGTTTCGTTGCACGCACCGATGGGATATATTCAAACATATCGATTGTTGTACAGATTGGTAATAATAGATTTAAACCTAGAAGAAAATTATCATTAGAGTATTATTTGTTGAATTTTCGGGGGCGAATTTTGGTAAAGAATTCAATAAAAAATCTCAAGTTCATTGTTGCTGGAAGTCTTTGTTATTATTGTCTAGTGAGTCATTTATTGTTCCTAATTGATGCCGACTTTATACTTCAATTGTGGTCGATTGAACAACTGTACCGAGTTATTAAAATTAACACAATCGACAAATTCTTATCTGATCTTGGAAGTTACTCAGTAATCATGGGGGAATTTAATATAAAGACAACAAATTTCCCAAAATTACCCAAAACTGAAGCTAAGAAGAGTCACAAATAGAGGTGCTAGAAATAGAATGATTCTACGTTTCTCTATAATTTGACTAAATTTCATCTTCCAGTGGCGTAATTACACCCTCGCTAGCCCCCACGTGCCAGGGGAGGGGCGATAGATATAGGGGGCCCGGTAGAAAAACGTTAAGAGAGGATCTATGCATTAATTTTCTGAAAAACGTACCACAAAGAAATTTTCGGGACACTACTTTATTGCAATGGACCCGTGACTTGGTTGAAAGTGAAATTTAAGAACGAATTTGCAAAGTCCACCAACTCTATTAAATCATAGTTGATGGTTTGATAGGGGCTCGGTTGACGTAACTTGCAGGGGGGCCCAAAATTTATAGTTACGCCACTGTCATCTTCGATATAAGTAAATTCTAAAACTTGTAAGCTTTTCAGGACCGGCTCTAGCGAGTCTAGCGTCCTGGGCGAGTTTTTCGGCGCCCCTCCCAGAATGACAGTGACGTCGGATCAATTATTAAAAATAAATTCAAATAGTTTTTATCAGGGTTTTGAACCGGAACTAAACTGAAAGCGAAAAAAAAACGACAAACAAAAATCGTATTTTTTTTCCTTCAAGTATATCACTTCACACGATTTTTTTCTCTTTTTTCTTTCTTTTCATCCCTTCTTTCTTCCATGCCCCGGAACTTGTATATAGATAGTCCATTTTATTTGCGTATTTTGTCGTTCATGCCCATACTCAAGTTTAATTGAGATATTGGGGGTTGAAATAACCCCTGCAAAATTAGTTTTTCCAAATATTTCTGGAAGGGTTCAATATTTTTTAGCGATTTAAAAACTAAATAGTATAGACTCGCTAGGGCTATCAGAAGGTTTATATCGAGTTTTCATCCCTTGTTAAGGGTTAAGTTTATAGATGATTATATGTTTTATATGTTTTTTTACGACTTTCTACACCATTGTAAAACATAACGCCATAAAAATTGCTCTGCTGATAGAAAATTACAAAATAAAAGTTACTTGTCCGAGAGTTTTTCTGTATTTATCATTAATCATTTTAAGCTGAATTTAAAACTGAAAAAATCGTTATTTTTGCAGGAACGAAAGTCGGAACTGCACCGATAATATATATATTTTTCAGCTGAACCGGAAGGAAAGCCAAAACAAAAAAATAACGGTTCGAAATCCTGGTTTTTATGCCGCGCCTTATGAGATTCGCGCCTTGGGCGCTCGCCCAACTAGCTCCTCCTAAAGCCGTCACTCAAGCTTCGTGAGCATTCTCTGAAATAAAAATGGGACTATTTGCAGTGAAGGATTATACAATAAGCTGAGTAAGCGGGCACTTAAGCCCCAAAGTCAATGTGCACTCTAATTCTTATTTGATTCGGTGTTCGAAAAATGCCAATCTTTAATCATCAATACCTTACTTGTTTTCTGATGAGTCATTAAAATGCGTAAAGTAGCGTTAGAAGCGCCATTTCGCGATACATCCGAGGCTAATTTCCGTTATGCAAAATCTAGGTGAAATTCTGAATTATAAAGAAAAATCTTGGAGCTTTTTTTGTAACTTCCCCCATAACTCAGCCAATATTATTTAGGTAATTGGCCAAGATTATCAAATTCTCAAATCTTGAAGATATTTTCCGATGGGGTGGTCAGTGTTCCGGAAAATTAATGAAAATGTCAGAAATTTCATATCAACATTTTCTTGTACAATTTAAAAGATAGAGAATTATACAATAGCTCGTTTGAAAGGTTCTCCATGGAGAAATTCGATGACATGCTAATTTTTTTTGGAAAAATCGGGAAAATTTTCCAACATTCCATGTGTTATTTCCACCTATTAAAAGTAATTATTTTGCAATCAAATTCTATTCGATTTGTAGAGAATTTTATTTACTATCCAATATTATCACTGTAGTTGCGATTTTTTTTGAAAATGCTCGAAAAATCCCTCCTGAAATTTTTAAGACACAATGTTTGTCGCACAAATGGATTGAGGGCCCCAAAAGACACATAAATCCGTAGTTTCAACTCCGATATGGGGAAATTCTAAGACTTATTGAGGATTTTCCAAAATAAAAATGAGACTATTCGTTGAATGATTACAGGTATAAATTCCTACCGATTAACAAAATTTTCACCTCTATTTCTCAATGTTTTTTGTATCATTTCCTCTATGGGAATACTATTCCACCACCAATAAACGAATCAATTGTTTGGCAATTTTTCCCATCAATCATTAAAAATAAAACTGTAAATACAACAGAAAAATAAAGAGAAAAAATCAAACAATTTCACAACGTATACATATAATTTCCTGTTTCCTATCAGTGTGTCTCATCAGCAGATATCTATTTTTTCTCTCCTCTATATCAGTTAATATTGTAAAATAATAATAATCATAATCACTAAAACCACATTTTATACTCGTAATTACTCACCAACACGATTCTTAATAAAAATAATGACAAGTCGATAGATAAAAAACTAGACTGTTTGGATTTTGGATGGAAATCGTTAGAATGATAATCAAATTTGTCCAATTATGGTCGGAGACGTCACTGAATTTTCGACCGTATAATCGTTAATCATCATCCAATCGGATTTCCATGGTGAAGTAATCGGAAGTTATGTGAATATGTGTGTGTATGCGATAATAATATCCGATTTAAGTTAAATTTTCATTAAAAAATTTACCTAAAAATCCAGAAGATGGTGGATTACGTCGTAGACGATTCGGTGTATTGCTCTGTAAAAAATCCCACAAATTCCATATGGTTTTCGGATTGATTATAAAGACTTTTGATCTTTTATTGCGTCTCTTATATTCAATATAATTAGGGAATAGATTGAATTCCGGATGATTTAACCAATCGTTTAGAGTTGCATTATAATTACTCGGGTCCCACATTATAATCGTTACATTCTTATATAGATCAGATTGTAGGAAATTGTATTGTTTCTTTGTGACAACTTGTGAATTTAAGAGACGTATTGTTGTCTTACAACCAACATCAATTTCATAATTCTTCACCGGAGCGTTATTGAAACGTAAAACTAGATCGTACAAATCGATCTGTTTACCTAGATTTGAATCTTTCAAAGCACCTGAACTTGCAACAATTGCACAATTGTTAAAACGTCTATTCTCGTACAAATTACGTTTTGGTAAATAACCAATTATAGAATGATTACCGATAATATCTCGACGTTTTAAGGTCGATAATCGGTGATTTTTCAATTCGCACAGCAATTCGTTCCGAGTTTTTTCCAAAAAATCACCTCTATTACCATTATAGTCGACATTGTAACGATTCTCTTTACCGATTTTTAAAATATTACTCTCATCCTCTAAGATTCGTTGAAATTCCTTCAGGATTTTCTCTTTGAAATTCAGACTTTTTCGTGAACATTCCGTAAGACTGTCGTTTTCCCAACAAATGTACTTGTTCGAGTCTAATTCAATATTTCGATGTTGTACATTAGGGAAGCGTGGTTTACTATTTTTGATAAACGTTACCGTTGTGTTGTCTTTTAAACTACGTTCTGCACGGATTTTTGTTGTATTTAAACCAAGATTAGAGATATTCAATAAATAATTGTAATTAATTGATTTGTTATTACCATTATCGGTGAATTTCCACGATTGTGACCATATTAAAGACATATAGCCACAAATACTGAAGAATATTAAATTAATAAATAACCAAATTGAAGCGATAAAAAGACGCATCATTCGAATTTGGCGCCAAATTCTCTTCGATTTCTACTGCCAATATCTGGTAACAAATCAAAATCCCTAAAAATAAAAGATGTACGTTTGACGGTTACTCATCAAAATTAACACAAAAACAGGTAATTTCAATAAAATAATTGATAATTATTAATGAATTCACTTACTTTTGTTGTGTATTTTAATTGATTATAAATCTAATTAGATTGGATAAAAATTGGTTAATGGTGCGCCTGGAATGTAGGCAGTTTACTATACACGCATGCTCTACTAGCACTATTGAAGATGAACGAATCATTTATCGATGAATTTAAAAGAACTTGGCCGACATCCTTGATCGGTTTATTATTATTTTGTTTCGGTATATGGTTATTGATATGGAATGAGGTGAATTTCTCTATAATCCATCTATAATGATAATTTACAAGATATTGGAGGTGTTTTAGGGACGCGCTGCCGATCATGCTGATTCCCTACAAGAAGTCTATCAGAATATCAAATCATTGCATCGATACGATCGATTACAACAAGAATACGAGGACAGTTTAATTCATATTACTGGTCCTCTAATTGTTGATGAACCATTAACAGAACCCGATTATGGTATATCAATACAGGCTGTTAAATTGAAGAGGAGAGTGCAGATGTTTCAATGGGTAGAAGAAAGATCGTATGCTAGATCTCCTTAAATTAGGCTTTAATTTTTTATTCTACTACCGCTAATTTAGTTCTAGGGATCACGCTGAATATGTTGCCGATCAAGATTACGATGGTGGCAGTTATTATTACGTTACCGAATGGAGGGATAAATTAGTCGATAGTAGTACCTTTTATATAAGAACAGGCCATCATAATCCAACGTAATTGTAGATTGTTAAATCGACAATTTGTTACATTTTTAAATTACAGTGAGATGCCGTTAAATTCGACTATTCAAATCGCCCCCTCTGTCCGTATCGGGGAATTGAAACTCAGCGATGAAATCAAACAAAAATTCAACGATTTCATTGAAGTTACAGGCGATGAACGTCCAGAACGTAAAGATATCAAACTACACATGGGTATTTACTATCACTGTGATGATGTTTGGAATCCGGAAGTTGGTGATATTCGTATACAATTCTATTATGCTGGACTACAACAGGAAATCGTAACAAGTCTACCAATTCTTTTAATTATTCAAAATAGTTTTTGTTTATTTAACAGGTTACGGTAGTTGGATTGCAACAAAACGGCGTATTGGTACCGTACCGTACGTCGAAAGGTCACAATATCGCCCTGTTACGTCACGGTTCTCTAAATGTGGCGCAAATATTCCGTGCTGAACATTCAGATTTACATGTGGAGACGTGGAAATTACGTTTTTGTGGTGTTTTTATTCTGTACGCTGCATCGATTTGTTTAAGTAGACTTGGTAGAATTTTACGTAAAGTTTATTTCAATTTTCCATCTATTTTAAAATTAACTAGAAAATTTTTGATTATAGATCATAAAATACCTATTTTAAGAGACTACGTTAATAGTGGTACTTTATCATTAAATATATCGATATCATTCTCGATAGGATTATTGGTAATGGCGATAACATGGACTTTGTATCAACCGATATTTGGCGTTACTTTATTTGGTTTAGCTGGAGTTCCATTGTTTTATTCGTATATTGGTATGGTGAATAGAGAGGATATGTTGCAGAATTTGTAAAATATTTGTAAATCGAAAATTAGTTAAATTTCAAACAAGACAGAGTAGTTGCAACGTTGTCTTTTTTTTTGATTTTCTTGTATCAGTAGTTGCACCAAAGGACTTACATAATTTAACATTAATTTTAATTAGTTTTCTATGAAACAAGAAACCTTATGTGTTTTTCTTGCAGCGGTTGTAATCAGAGCCGGACTAACTTTGAGTGGGTGCCTCGGGCGGGTAAGTCATACCACCAGGCCCGATCTTTGCAGTATGATTAATATAAGTGTATCTATTTTACGAAATTCACCACTTAAAAACAGGACCGACATAAATTCGGAGAATTTTTAAAATTTGAAGCTATTTTTTTGATAAATATTCAGTTTTTATCGAATTTTTGTAAGTGACTTGGGCAGAGGAGACGATTTCCACTTTTATCTAAGATTTCCAGGCACTTTCCCCCAAATCAGAATTCTTAGCAAATTTTGTTATCGAATACTCAAAAGTAATCAATTTTGGTGGATTTTTGAGTTGAACATTTTTAGTTTTAGTCAATTTTTGAAAACATTTTCATTCCAAATGATCAGTCTTTGCTGAATTTTGTTCTTCAGTTTAAAAAGGCAAAATTGAGACGCTAGCCTGTTTTTGTAGTCCTAAATTATCAATTGTTATCATGGCCGTCGCAAGCGATGAGGTAACTCAGGCACTGCCTGAGGGTGGCAAAATTACGACTCAGGCCCGGTTTTTCGTCTATTACTTAATCTCATCTTAGCAAGACCTTGGCTTAAGTCAACTTAAGCGTAGACTTACAGATATTTGGGTGGGGATTGGTACATAGACGGACCCCCACTCAAATAAGTGTAAGCCTTCCTTTAATTCGATTTAGGCCAAGATCTTGCTAAGGCAAGCTTAAGTAGGCCAAGAAAAACGAGGTCTCCATGTCATTTAATAAGTGTACAGAAAATTAGATACTTTCCTTTTAAGTCATTAGGTCATTTATTAATTCTTAATAGATTTTTCTAACAATTAAGTTCAATTTAGAAATTTTTGGTCTACAATATTTGTTATAAAGCACTGATTTTTAGCGAATTTTTGCAATACATCGTAAAAGAAAATTTTTTTGGGTACCTTTAATCGATTTTCCAGTTGGACAGTTTCCTCCTACATTGAGATTATACAAAAAATTTCTTATCGAATTGACAAACCTAAAAGATTTAGTTAATTTTACTGGTTTTTCTAACTGAACTCTTCAGTTTCAATTGAATTCTATTCTCGATTATAAAAAGGCAAAATTGTTACGTTTTCGGTTAATTTTTGCGCTAAAATTGCAACGTTTTATCAAGGAAAGGAGTTAATTTTTCACTAAATTCTAGTCTTCTGATCTAGTTTTTTGAACTTTTTGTTTAAATCCTCCATTTTTAGTGAACTAGTTTGAAATCGTGGTGATAATTGTTTAATAAATAAGATTCAGGCACCTTTATAAGGCTGCAGAACCGAATTATCCACTTTAATCAATAATCAATAGTCCTGGATCATCAATTTTTGGGCAGTAAAAGGATTTTCTCTATTGTAGACTTTTGAAATCAACAAACAGTTCAGTAAAAATAAATCAATCACAGGGTCCTACAAGATACAGCCCTGGATATTGGAGATTCATATTATTGACGAAAGATTTGCCTCCATTGTTGGTGATACATTTTTGGTAAAATTATAAGCAACACGGGATTTGGATGGCCATTTAAGAGAGGGGGAGCGGTATAAAATAATTTGTCTAATTGTAAGGGCGGCACATACTACTAACGCATGAAGAGGAGATACTTTTATGCCCAGTTTTTCTTCCTCTAAATAAGCTCGCTTTAATAAAACCTTGGTTTATTTCGAACTAACAGTAGTCATACACATTTGGGTCCATAACAGGTCTCCACTTAAATGATTGTAAATCCATGTGTATATCCTTCGTATGAGAGAAGGCCCTGCTGCATTATTTTGGACAGAGCACCACCGGCCCTGGTTATAAACGATCGATTTCATAAATGCGAGTTACTTTAATCATTTTATAAGTGGACTACCACTCATTTTTTTATCTGGAATGTGGTATTTCATCAGACAATCGAGCGATTGCCCAACCGACCAGTTCGCCCCGGGTTGTATTACTATACAGAATGTCCATTCTAAATATGGTCGATTCTATGAAACTCCTATTAGTTGACGAGCGATTCGAAAAAGGGATCTTCAGAGATCATTTTAGCAAAACTACAACCTCGTAGCTCATTTGGACATTGGGCAAAAAACGCTCATTTCTGACGATATTATATTAGAGTGACTCGAGGATTCTCCCCACATTTCGTTTTTCCCAATGCATTCTGGAACAGATGGAAATGTTTCCCATTTTTCGTAGAATACAATCATGTAAAACGAAAAAAATTGTTTTTAAAAATTGTAATCTTGTCAGAACGAGTGTTTTTTTTATCAACTTCCAGAGAGGCTACGAGGTTCTAGTTTTGCTAAAATAGTCTTCAGCGACTTCCACAGAAATCCTTAAAATTAGGAAATTAGGTGTTTCATAGTATCGACTGCATTTAGAATCGCCAGCCTGTATAAAGGAATAAAAGATAGATAAAAATGGGTAGAAGGAAGATAATTACTAATATTGATTGGCTCTACAACACAAACACAAATTCCTTCCGAATAAGTAGAATTAAGTTTAGAATAGAACACAAGTTACCCAATTGCCCCATCTATTCCTTTTTCGTAAAGAGAAAATTTTACCCTTTTATAATTAAGGCTTATTAAGGTTATGTATTTGCTTTATAAAACAGTATTTACGCAAAAAAAATTTTTATGGGATGGATTTTTGTTCTTTTTATAAAATTTTCAACAAAACACCGTACGAGTATTCGATTTTAAATGGGTACGAGTTTTTTTTTTGAAAAATTGATTGCATTTTTTAAGAAAAATATCCACTGCCACCATTTTATGATCGAATGCTGTATAGTCGACTCACCACTTTAAGAGCGTAATAAAAATTTTGACAAAAAGGCCCACCTGGAATGGCACCATTAAGACATGGTAGTTAAAAAAAATCGTTTATTTTAGCACCTGCAATTCAATTATGAGACTGGCCGCTTTACAACAGATGTTGACCATATGGGGTGTTTTTTTTTTAAAGTGGTCAATTCTTATGAAACTCCTATTAGTTGACGAGTGATTTGAAAAATATTTCAAGGATTTATAGGAGGGTGTCTAGTGATCATTTCAGAAAAATTAGAATCTCGTAGCTCATTTGGAAGTTGGTCAAAAAATACTCGTTTCTGACGATTTCGCGATTTTCAAAAGCAAAATAAACATGAAAAACGACTTAAAATGACTCCCAACACTGCTTTTTTTCGTTTTTCTTCATTACATTCTAGAACAGCTGTAAATATTTCGTATTTTGTCTAGAATGCAATGGAGAAAAATGAAAAAAATCAATGTTGGGAGGGTCTACGAACCGTTCTTAGTCGTTTTGTGTGCTCTAATAGTTTTTGAAAATTGCGATATGGTCCAAAACGATCGTTTTTTGGCCAACTTCTAAATAAGCTACGAGGTTCTAATTGTGCTAAAAGGGTCTTCAGCCCTCCCCTCAAAACCGTAAAAATCGGGTCGCTCGCCGGCTAGTAGGAGTTTCATAAGAACTAGCCACTTTAAAAAAAAACATCTTGTATACAACCTTGAACAAAAGCGTCTACTATCTGTTTCAATTGACACAATTGTAAACTTGTGGTTACTTAGGGAATTCAATTGTTTATTACTCTCTTAAATTTGTGAGTTAACTATACGTACCATAACTTCAACTATTGATGTGATCAAACCCTTGGATTTTTTAAAACATCTGATCCTAGAATTGACAGGGCGTCCAAATATAGAACCCTAAGTATTTCATAAATTTATTACCGCTACAATCATCAAATCAATGGATTTTCATGTGCGTTTTCAGCGTACTACTCTGCGAAAAACACTTCCCACAGACACTACAGTGATATGGCCGTTCACCAGTATGTACACGTAGATGAATTTTTAAACTCGATTTGGCACCAAATGATTTCCCACATATTTCACAAATAAAACTCTTTTCACCTGTATGTGTCCGAAGATGATTCTCTAGATTAGGTTTCGTTACAAATGCTTTCCTACAATAATCACAAACATACGGACGTTCACCGGTATGTTGTGATTTTATATGGATTTTCAAATGTGTTGTTGTACTACATTTCTTATTGCAAATATTACAAATATGTTTCGATTCTTTACGTTCACCAGTATGTATACGTAAATGTTCTTCTAATGTATGTTTTGCTGTAAATGCACGTGCACAAAAATTACAAATATAATCTTTCACTTTTGTATGTTTATATTTTATATGGGAGTTTAATTGGCTTTTCAGAGCGAACGCCATTGGACAATCTATACATTTAAACGGCTTCTCACCGGTATGGGTACGCATATGGATTCTCAATTGGTAATTATCGAGAAATGATTTAGAACAAACGGTACAAGGGCACGGTTTCCGACCTAGATGATGCTAAAATACAAAGAAATAGAAGTAAAAACTATAATTCAACATAAAAGATAAACACCTTTAACATATGATTTCTCAATAAAATCTTTCTAGTGAATGATCTATTACACTGATCGCATTTGAATGGTCTTTCACCTGTATGAATCCTCATATGTTCAACAACATTAAATTGTCTATAAAACGATTTGTCACAAATTACACAACGATAATTACGAATATTGTAATGTCGTCTCATATGATCTGTTAATGATTGTTGATCTTTGAATGATTTATCACATTTTAAACATTTATATAATTTTATGTTTTTATGGATCTTTATATGTTTTCTTAATGATAGATTCGATACGAATTGTTTCCCACAATGTTCACAGATGAATTTATCAATTTCGACACATTTCTCCACATCTACTAGCGAGATTTCCTTTATTTTTTCATTCACTAAACTCGGACCAATTTCAAAGGATTTTTGTACTCGCTGTTTAAAATTGTACCATCGATTCAATTCATTAATGCAATCACAACACAACTGATGATGAATTTCATTGGCTGAAATCTTAAATTAAGTATTTCACAAAAATTAATTGGTATAATTTTTTAATTGTAGGAATATATACTTTAATAGAAGCACACTCCATAATTAAATTACAAAGACCATTTTCGGATAACGGTGACATTTGTTCTTTTTTCATAAAACAAATACGGCATATTTCGTTTATTGAGAGATTTTTGAAATTTTCCATTTTCGAAAAATTCAATTTTCAAAACACCAACATAACCTCAAAATGTTTGTTATTTTTTTTTCTAATGTTGCATAACTTGTAACCATATACAACGTTGCCACACTTACAGGACAAATCGACCAAAATTCCACGATAATAAAACAATTTGAATTCGTATACTTTGTAATAATCTAATAATGAATATAATTATTCTAATCTTTATTAAAAAAAGAATCAATTGGAATTTGGAAAAATTGCGCCTCCCTATCCGCTTTTATTCCCGAGCTTGTAGAACTTTGTGTACGTTCGAGCATTGTCCGAATGCTCGATAGTCGATACTTTGACTCTGACAGGCGCTTGTGGAAATTTGAGGTTAAATTCGCCCCATGGTTGAACATGGAAAATTTCAGTGCCGAAGAGCTAGAATTGCCCCCGTGTAAATACGAATGTATGTACGTTGTTCGAAATTTATCATAATTTTTAATAATTATTGTATTATTTGTAGATTTAGACCACACGGCTGATGTACAGTAGGTCTTGAATTTATCTCATTTTTCTTGTCTTAAACCAAATGTTTTTAACGATTTTAGACTACACGCATGGGGCGACAGTCTAAAGGAGGCCTACGAACAATGTGGCCTAGCAATGTTTGGTTATATGACAGAATTACAAACGGTGGAAATTAAACAATGTTCAGAAATTGAAGCAACAGGTCACGATTTGGAAAGTTTATTGTTTCATTTTTTAGATGAATTATTATTTTTATTTAGTTGTGAACCTTTTCTGATTTGTAATAAATTAGTAATAACGGAATTTGTGATGGAGAACGAGGAAGAATATCGAATTAAATGTAAATGTTACGGTGAAGAATTCCAATTAGGCAAACATCCACAGGGGACGGAAGTTAAAGCGATTACATATTCAGCGATGCAGATTATTAATGAACCGGATAAGAATCGTTATGAAGTATATGTCATTATAGATATCTAGTTTTTTTTAATAAATCGATAAGAATTGATTTATTATCACATTATTTACAGATCAGTTCTTCAACAAAAATACAACAATTCACATAGATTCACTTATAATGGAAAAAGTTCATCAAATGAATATTTACTAAAGATACGACTAACAATACCGTTAACAAATTTCGATATAACTGAGCGGACAACAGGTAGTAATTCTTCAATGAAATCTTCAACGTTCTCGTTGATGATTTTATTGGTTTGTTCATTTAGTTCTGCATTATCTTTGAAGACATTGTCGAATTGGAAATGTGGCTTGCCAATGTTCAATTCCAAAGTACCATCACCGATAACAAAGTATTCTTTACCATTCTTATTCGTGCGTGTAGCATCGTATACTACATGGGCTGTAACATCAGCTAAAATTCCAAAAATACATCTCAAATCAACTAGAATTCAAACAATCTATATTGGAAAACTTACTGAAATTTCCATCAGCCGGCCCATTTCCGTTCAGTGTCAATACTAATATTTTACCATCAACGTTATATATGCTCTTGATACGTAAACGAGGAAACTTCATGCTAATCTCTAAATGATTCCTATCTAAATCGACAATAATATTTTGTAATTCAAATTCATCCGTATAGTAGATTTCGATATTTTTAAATGATGCCTTAAAGTTTTTACCAGTATCCAAAGAGGCTTCTGGTAAAATTAACGGATTTGTTGATGGTAAGCCCAATTCTGGTATGCCGTCTTTTAAATGCGGCCGTATTGCTTCTATTGCACGTTTAATACAATCATTCATTTGCGGATCGTTACGTTTACATAATTCAATATAAGATGCTGTAATTGATTTGTTTTAACAATAATTTTTAATAATTACACACAGAGAGAAGGAGACTTACGAATTTTCCTTGAGAGTACACACCCGAAACACAGCACAAAAATTGGTAAAAAATACCGTAAACAATACATTTTTGTTGTCGGTATAGCTATTGAAAGTACCACAGTCGTGTCCAATAACAGACTCTACAACTTTATGTATCGTTTCGTTTCTTTAAATCCAAAAATCGTCGGTCGGTAATTAAGAATAACCTTGGTATAGACAACAAGTCGTGTTTACGTATTTATTGTTGACGTTGTTTTGCCCCCCGTCTTATATTATTCATCAAATCAAATAGATTCATAGGCGCGTTAAATAATTAACAGGAAAAAAAATTATATTAAAAATTATTGAGGAAGAATTCATTTATATATATGAATTCAAAAGTATTTTTCAATCTGATCTGTTGCTAAACAATTTTCAACTAGAGGCAAGGCCAGATTCGAGAAAGTGCTGACTTTATTTCGACATTGGTTCAGAAGATCATTTACATTTTTTTTAACTAAATTCAGTTAAACTTGAATTAATTATTTAGATTGACGCGCAAATCTTAAATGGGAAGCCCTGTATACCTGGCATATATTTGTTTGAATTAAGACCTTGTGCCTGATCATTACACTTGTCATTACTATGATGACCCTATGTTTTTTTTTCTCATATACTTGGAAATTATTAATTATTCATATCGAAAGTTGAATTAAAATAGACAGAAATTGTAATAATTCTGTGAAAATTACGGAAGCAGCAATTTGGAATTGTTTTTGCTAATTGTTCTAAAGTTGCCATACGACCCAAATTTTCCAGGATAGTCCCGAATTTTCAGTCACTGTCCCGATTTCTTGCAACTTATTTTTTGGTTCCGAAAAATAGCAGTGTGAGAACGTAAAAAATTAAATGCATATATTTATTTATGTAGTGTAGATTACAAAACTGAGAATACAAGTGTAAAAACGGCTTCCCCATCTAGCTTTTATTCGAAAAAAATGTGGTACGGGGTACGGGAGTTGATTTTCTCATTTCTGAATTTATACCCCTCCTAGACGGAATTTTCATTCAAAGCTCACAATTGTATAGTCGTCGCCAAATAACTTTAATCTCCGATCGCTATTAAGAAACGTATGAACTTAGACGAAATATTATAAGCATGCATTTGACTAATGTAACATATTGTTCTGTTTTGTTTTTCGTGCTCAAAATATTCTAACAAATTAATTACAAATTGTTTTCCAGGCATTTGCCAACTGATATTAAAAAACCGTAGCTCAAAATCAAATAAAAATTTCAAAAAGTTCAATACTTTGATAAATATAAATCAAATCTACTCTCGTGTTCATTTTTACAACTACGGAGAGAACGACAAGAGAATGTTTACCTATCTTTGTCCTGTGTAACGTATTAAAAAAGGATGATCGCCCAACGTGTAGGGAGCCATAACTTGTTTTCTCAAAACATTAGTTTTCATTGGCATCTTTGTCTAAGTGCTTAAATTTAAAATGTGGGATTTCTTTTAAATGACAATTATTAGTTCACTCATTCACTGGAGATTGTTATAGCAAAATTAGAACCTCGTAGCTCATTCGGAAGTTGGTCAACAAACGCCCGTTTTTGGACAAAGTCAAAAAGTAGTCAAACAGGTAAATAAGTGACTAACAATAAAAATGACTCGGTGATCCTTCAAACCGAGGCTTCGAACCGTTATTTTTTGTTAAGGTCTTTGTTCCGGTTCGATGAAAAAAGTATTGTCATTTTGGTTCCGGTTTTCGTTCCTCCAAAATAACGTTGTTTTTTTTTTTGGTTCAGTTCCAAATGATTAATTTTTAAATTTCACCCAAAAAGATACAAACACTAGCGCTATTTACAGGGTAACTATTTTAAATACAGGAAAAACACCCAAACAGGTGACTTTTATTTTGTAATTTTGTATCAGGGGAAGAATTTTCATGATGATATGTTTTACCATGGGGTAGAAAATCACAAAAGAAGTCATATAATCATCTGTAACTTTAACCCCCCAACAAGGGATGAAAACGCGTTACACCTTTTGTTAGCCTTAGCAACTCTATCGGTTGTATTCACACATTCCTTAGAAATAGAAGATGATCAACATGTGAGACAGCTATAAGAGAGCTATCTATCTCACTCTGTACAATTTCATTATATCCAAGAAGCAAATTGATAAGAGAGAACCATCACAGGACTTACCGCGCAACTATCTATTTTAAAATAGATAGTAATTACTTATCTTGATTCCAACCGTTGAACATTTTCCTCATCTCCCAAACTCGTTGTCATGATCTCGTTCGCCTGTAGAAATCAAATGGGACAAGAGATGATGATGATGCTGAACAAACAGAAATAGTGTATGATCATCAATCATCATCCTTAAAGGAATCTGTAAGTACCATCCTATATCAACTAGTTTTCAAACTATTAAAATACTAAGTCTTTACAGAGATACTTGAAAAAATGGATTTTACGTTGGTAACTTTAACCCCAAGATCTCCCTTAAACTTGAGTGTGAATACGAACTATAAAATCCCTTAGAATAGAATGAGCTACCTACACTGTAAAAAATTTCCATAGTAATTTTACTAAAGTTTTGTAGGAAGTTGTAATTTTACCACACATTTTATACAGATTTATTTTGAGACTGTTAGGAAATATTTGTTGCAGTATTACAACACATATTTTATAATTTTAATAGACAACTTATAATGAATAAATTTAATATTTCTACAACAATGTATTGTAATTTTACCATACAACTTTTACACCAACTCAGTTTGAGAATATTGCAAAATTACTCTATTTGTAATTGCTATAATAATAAAGCAAGCACAATGTTTTAATTCAATCATACGGAAATGGAATGAAAATAGAGCTTGTCCAATTTTTCCCCAAAATTGTTATCAAATTAGCAAGTTTCTAAAGCGCTCTATGTGTAATCCGGTACTCTTTCAAATTTATATTTTTTTAAATTTCTGTAATCTTATACCGTTAGTAATTAGGCCGACTTATTGGAATCCCAAATTGGGATGTGGTAACTATAACCGTGTTATATGAGTATTATGTTTCGATACACTAGTTTGTAATTTTGTAATTTATTAAAGATGTAGTAAGTTTACAAATAATTTTAACAGTGTATATACCGAAAAAATCGAAATCGGGAGTTTCAATCTCTAGTGGTTTACGGACAAGTTTGTGTTCAGTGCTCTGAAGCACCTATTGCTGCCACAGTTCCAGGGAAGAGAGGAAAGAGGAGATAAAAAGAAAAAGAAAAGGCTCGTGTTAAGTGATATGCTCAAACCGAAAAAAAACAATTTTTGTTTTTAGTTCAGCTCTAAATTTGGTTCCGGCCAAAATTTTGATTCTTTCTAGTTTTCAATGCAGTTCCGGTTCGAAGCCTTATTTCAAACTTTTTTTTTCGTTTTTCTCCATTTTATTCTTGAACAGATGAAAATGTTCCCCATTTTTTACTAAAATGCAACGGAAAAAAAACCGAAAAAGTCGATGATGGGAATTCCTTGAGTCATTCTTAGTCGTTTTGAGTGTTTACTTTGTTTCCAGAAAGCATTTTTTGACCAATTTCCAAATGAGCTGCAAAGTTCTAATTTCGCTAAAATGGTCTCCTACAAATCCGTGAAAGAATTTACTACATTTTAAAAAAAACATCCTCTATAGCGTCTCGAATTTTGAACATCGAAATCTGGACATTTAAATTGTTCCGATGTAATACCAACGAATTTCGATCTCTGTAATTTGAAAACTTTTCGACAGCACACCTTTCGGCATAGCTTCTCGTAGCGAAATATCAAGGAAGTTTAGCCTTTAACCTTCTCAAATTTGGGCTATGCACCTTTAAAACCTATACGAATCTAAATAGTAGAAAACATGTTGTTTGTTTGTTTTTTTTTTGCAAAGAAAAAACAATATCAAAAAACTGGATATTCCACCATCGTAATTTAATAAACAGCCGGTTTCTCCACTGATCATCATTGTTTTAACAGAAATTAGCATTTCTGCGTGGACTTCTTACATAATAACACGGAAGTTGTAATGGTAATGGAGTTATTCTAATAAAGAACTAGTATGAAAATTTTAGGCACTAAAACAACAAATTATACTATATGAGTCACGATTGAGCGGCTTAAATAATTTCATATCTTTGGATCCAATGCATTACTCATGTAAAACTGGTAATACCTGTTTTTTACTTCTCACTAATCGATTTTAATGCCGGCCCTGGTTGTAATTAGTAATTACACGAAAACAATTACGCCACACTAATTAAAGTGTGTCACATAAAATTTGCTGACAATTCACTCTAATTAACAATCAAATAAATTTATTTAATTAGACTTGATTAGAGTGTAACCCTAACAAGATTCTTAATCATGTTTGTGTTGAGAATCATCCTAATTGTAGTGATGATTACAATCAAATCGACTTATGGCAAGTCGAAATTACGTAAGTTGCTCAAGCGGGTAAACAATTTGAAAAAAATTAACCCAAAAATTTGATTTCCAGCAAATTTTATAAAAATCTGCAACCGTTCCGATCCACACTTGAACACCTGTATTAAACAATCGGTGGAATTGTTACGGCCATTATTAGTTAAAGGTATACCGGAATTTGAGATACCAAGTTGCGAGCCTTTATACATACCGGAAGTAGTGATCGATCAAGGATCCGGTCCGGTGGCTGTACGATCAACATATCGGGATGTACACGTTTATGGACCATCTAGGTTTGTTTTGCGCCATGTCAGGTAATTCAGTCATTAACATAATTAATTAATTATCATTTTGAATGATCGAAAGATAAACAAATTAATTTGTTGTTGTTTCGGCGAATTGTTTTTATTTTTAATTGTGTTGTTATATCTTTCAAGGATTGATTTGGATCGCGATCGAATCCGATTGAAATTTTGGTTACCAAGATTGGAATTGCATAGTGAATATACGATGGATGGACGGATATTGATGATGCCAATATCAGGAAGTGGCACCAGTCATGGCAATTATTGTAAGAATATTGTTGGTTTTATTTTAAAGAAAATTTTCTAGTGTAATTTTAAAATAATTAGATTTGAAGAGGTTGTTGTTACATCAAAAACCCATTATTATTCAACTTTATACAACATACATTGTTATTTAGACGTAATTATCAACGTTTTTTTCTCTTTCTGTTTATTTGTCTGTATTACGGAAATATTTCATTGAGCCTTGGAAGAATTCCTCTTGGAAATTTTAGATTTGTTTTGATCAATTTTCAGCCGAGATCGATGCTACGATAACGATGCAAGGGCAACGGATACGAAAGGACGACGAGACCTATTTGAATATTAAAGATTTCTTTGTTGATTTCAATATTGGACATGCTACAATCCAGCTGGATAATCTCTTCAACGGCGACAAAGAATTGGGTATTTGTTTTAATTTTATTTCAATAAACAATCGTGTTTATTGTAAAATTTCAGGCGATGCTATGAACCTATTTTTGAACGATAATTGGAAGAATGTTGCCTATGAAATTAAACCAGTTTTAGAGGACACAATTGCTGGCATTTTCAAAAAATTCGCCAACAAGATCTTCCATAAATATCCATTAGATGTTTTATTACCAAGATAGAATCAATACCATTTTTTTTATAATATTCAATAAATATTCGATTGTAAATTTATCTTCTTTCATTTCTATTTACACATGTAGAAAGTTGGGGGGCCTACAATCACCGAAATAAACAGACCAAAAACATCCGTGTAATTTTGATGTCAATCTTGATGCTTCGCTCTAAATTCATAGAAAATATTCTCAAGTAATGATGGCAATAATTTAATAATTGGGACTTTTTTAAGTTCAAAGTTTACTGCAAGCTTGTTGTTAAAAATAATGAATGTTATTCCAAACAAGTCACCTTTGTAAAGGAAACTTCTTATGTTGTTTAATAAGATTCCATTATTATAACCAGCTTCGTAATTAAATCAATCTATGGACAACTTGATGTAGAATTGATGTCTTCATTATGTAATTATTGTAATCGCTTAGAATTATAGAAAGTTGATTATGAATAGGGTAAAATTTAAACAGTCGGTTAGATAACATCAAATTTAGTTGAATAGAAATACAACAAATGTTGCTATTATTATTATTATTATTATTACCAAAGTAATAATCATAATTGTTATGAAAATCATTGACGATTATGCTCATTGAATGCACCGTTCTATGCTTCTCCCCCTTGAAAGCAAAATATTCGGTTATAACGTAATACATATTGGGTAAGATAGATGGTGGAATGTTGTTGTAAGAAAGGGGGAAATGCTTCCACTTTCACTTTGTTAAAATATCGAATGCAATACAATTATCATCTTAATACGACAATACGAAACGACTGAAAATTGCTTGTAGACAAATATATTGTTAATTATTGTTAAAATTGAAATATTTTCGTTTGGTAAAAGTATAATTGGAACGTTAGTAGAGGAATAACACACAAAGACGATTCCTCAAATCAACACAACAAATCGTAATGATGAATTGCATCTTTAGTGTTTTAACAACAATAGTTTTACTAGGAAATTACAGTTTCGGTTATCAAGTCAAAGATGCCCCATTATTAACAAAAAGACGTAAGTATACACATTAATAATTTTATATATAAAAAATTAATTGTTAAACAATAACCAGTTGTCCTAGCACTTTGTATCTTGAACGCTAACAAAAATTATCCAACAAAATCTCCATCTTTATCTCGAATTTACAGCACCGTGGCTGAAAGTATGCCGTCGGAGTGACCCAAATCTGAACGATTGTCTGTCGGAGTTGTTCAACGAGCTATTCCCACAACTGGCCAAAGGCATTCCTGAGATGAATGTTGATCCGTTCGAGCCGCTCTATCTTGACAGTGTCGGTGTGAGTAAAGGCAGCGGTGCTATCACATTAACCGGTGGTTTGTTCAATTTAACTGTCACAGGATCATCGAATGCCACACCATCGTACACCGAGTAAGATCCGATTCGATCCTGCTTTTATTCTCAATTTATTGATTCATTAATTAATAGGTTCGATTTGTCGAATAAAAAGTGGAATTTCGGTTTGAGTATCCCATTATTGAGCATCAAATCGAATTACAATCTGAAAGGTAAAATATTGGTGTTGCCGCTAGTGGGGCATGGTGCTTGTGATTTGAAACTGGGTGAAGTACAAACCAATGTTAAGACCGATTTTCAGTTTTTAACACGCGACAATCGTGAAATTATCTACGTTAATAAGATGCATGTTGATTTCACATTGGGACAATTAAAAGTCAATTTTTACAATTTATTCAACGGCAATAAAGTTTTAGGTAATTATACGATTTCTAATTTTAACAATAATTATTATGTTATTATCGAATTGCAGGCCAAACTGTAAACAATTTCATCAATCAGAACGGTTTGGAAATTGTTGACGAGTTATCAGAGAGTATTGGTGAGAGTCTAGCCACAATCTTTACAGATATTGTTAATAATGTTTATACGAAAATGCCGACTGATTTATGGTTATTGTCTGATGAACAATATCAACAATATTTAAAAAATATTAATAGTTAAAGATGTAATTTTGTGTTTTTGACAAAATGTTTCCAATTTGTAACTTGTAGTTACTACACTGTATTTTATTTTATCTGTTAATTAAAATATAACAAATTATTGTTTTATTTTATAAGTACAAAAATATATCAAAACTCGAATTAGACAAAATTGCGACCTCCGACTTGAACTTGACCTTTGTTGGCTCTGTTAATTGCTGTAAAAAGCCAATTATCCACAATTATTACCTAAACAACACTTTTTTATTTATAGTTTTATCTAAATGTTGCTAATTTTGATGGATTTTATTGCAAAAAATCATCCAAAACTTCACCAAAGTGATATTGTTGAAAGTGGCGAAAAAATGGTGGATGCGCCGCTAGTTTTCGGTCAATAATCCGAAAATAACTACAAGAGTTTAACCCCGGCTCCAGGGCCGCCACAACCGGGTGT